>SNQJ01S0048338.1:137464-148963 GCA_010110895.2 Picea sitchensis | reverse complement strand
TATGTCCCTACGCATTTCTTCACCTTCATCAAGAGTCCAAGTAGGATTTTCTAGAGGCTTATTTGGTGTAGAAGTTCCCTTTTTTGGTGGCATGTTGGCCAAGTATCACTTTTGAACCTTGATTTTGAGGTGGTTCTACTAGATAATATTTCTTTTGTTGTATATCCAAAGTTTCAGCCCTTATGGGTATGCAACTTTCTTTTATTTAGTTCTATGATATTTCTTCTCTATAATTCCACAGGTCTGATCAAAATTGGATGTGCCAAGTGGAATTTATGGTAACTTCCCCACAACTTGCCGATTTTTGGCCTTTCCAGAAGATATCACTTGTATAGCGTGCCCTGCACAAAATAATTGATATAAAATTCTTAAAATCACACCATAAATACCAAAGACTGTCCACGATCCAATGAAACTAGTCCCACTCAATTTGGATACTCTAGGAAGAAGTTATGATTTTTGTACCTGGAACACCTTCTTGAGACTAGTCAATAGAACTAGTCAAATACCCTATCTTACACAAAGTGTATCTACAAATTTAAGATGACATAGTAGCTGAACGTTTTACCACAAATACCTTACTAATTCCTGTAAATAGCCTTTGGATTTCAGGGTCTGAAATGTTACAGAAAATTGTTTATAGCGAAAATTCCACAATGAATCAGTTCAAGATGATTCCAGAACCCTATCTTGTATAGGATTTATCTCCGAACTTATAAGGCCTCAGGTGCTGAATTTTGAGCGCAACATACCTTGATTGGTCTACTAAATATCCTCCAATACGTTCCTCCTGAAACATTGTAGAAAAAAAGTTATAGCGAAAATTCCAAGGTGTCTCAGATGTAGCAGCAAAACCCCAAGACCTTGAGCTCTGATACCATATGTTAAAAACCAAATATCAATATAGCATAGAAAAACCTTAGAAAAAGTACTCAATGCCTTGAAAAAGAGATAATTTTAGATAATATGCCTCTTTGAGGGGGAAACCTCCTTTTACCCCACTTAAATGTTCAAGTACAAGATGATTCAAAATGAAATTGTCTCCTTGTTATATATAGGAGACTAGGAGGTATAATTACAACTAATGGCCTAAAGATGACATAAATAAAATAACATTACTAATATAATATGCCCCAATTAAGGGGTAATTAGCCAATATTACGGCTTAACACCCTTGCAGTTTAGATTTGCAAATTCTTGTGGTGTTATTGTTGTTTATTTGTTTATTTACTAAAAGGTTTGATTTAGACAAAATGGTAACCAATCTAATGATGGGACCCCTGCTGCTGGGAGGGTACCCATCAGGAAGTTCTTGGTCCACCTTCTCCTTCGGCCTGGGGCATCTTCTCAACCAAAACCCGAATGGGAAAAGGACATTAGTGTTCCCAAATTGCAAGTTAAGTGAATCTTTGTAAAACATTTCCTTTCTTAAATCATTCTATTGAAATTTACACTCATTTAACTTATGTTGGTTAATTACTAATAATGAATTTATGTTTTCCTTGTAGGGACTTTGACCCTTCAAAATTCCAGATTCAGGACCATGCCAAGCGCACAAAAAGGTATCCGGGTTTCATTTTACCACTCTCAAGAGAGTGCCCTAGGTTTTTAAGGAATGGTACGATTATATTCTAGAATGTTATCATCGTGGGAAAAATTGTTCAGGTTCATAAAGATGGTCAATTCTTTATCTCTGTATCTTCAGTTTTAAAGGAAGGACATAAGGACCAAACCTTGTTGATGTGTAATAGTAATGGATAGGATGTAATAAAAAGGACTATACCATTGCTCATAATTGTATAGTCGACTTAGATGGAAACTCAATCAGTCAATTCTTTATTTTTGGTATAATATATATGTTTTACATAGAATTCTGGAATGGGTAGCAATACGTACCTGTGAAGAGTAATTCTATTATGTACCCCCTTCTGGGTATACTTTGAACTTTATAGATAAATTTGAATGATTCCTTTATTTATTCATATAGCTATTACATTTCGACTATTACCAAAGTAGGTCTATGCATATCAAATTATATGGTTCCAGAATGTATATCCTTCACTTCATTTAGTTTTTCTACTCTATTATTTTATTTTGGAACTTCGTTTGTGATTTTCTGAATTGTTCGTTTTCCTTTATATTAATGACATCTGGTGGAATGCACACAATAGGTATTTAAAAGAGTCTGAAATTTTGGTATAGTTAACTATACACACACCACACATATATAATTGTATCCATAGTTACTTCCTATTGTATGTAATCATTCCCTGTCTTGAATTCCATTTACACAGCCTGATCATCATAGCTATTTATTACAACCTGTGTATTTATCCTATAACAATATATGTATGTATAAATCTAAGCTTTCAGGTTTACTTCCATAATTTTTTTATTCAAGGAGTACAATAAAATCGTAAGAATTATACTATATTTACTTCATTCCCACAATAATAAATCAATAGAACAATTCATCCAGAATTAAAATATGACCTACAGAGATATGTTTGTACATATATATCTATATTTAAATCTTATATTCACTTTCAAAATTTCCTTAAGTGTTTCCACAGTCTACAGTTCACATGCAAACTGAATATCTAGATGTATATGAGTCGCATATCTGGTTGGGATTTCTAGCACAATATTCGAAATAATATTCTATTTAACACAAATGTATCTCCTAATATACTTCCATAAATAAATTCAATTCCAGCCAAAATACCTAGAATTTTTTTCTCAATGTTTACAATTAAACTGTAAGGGTTTATCCTACATTTCATCTCATTCCATCATAATTTAACAAACAAAACAGTTCATCCATATTTAAATAGATGCATTCTAGTAGCCAATAATTCAATAATATTTAACCAGAGAAGGATTAGATAGACATATCTGAATAATTTCTTAACAACAAATGGAACATCCAAGTTCCTCCCAACCTTAGAACAAAAAAACCAATTTACTTGTCCCGTTCACCCCCTAGCCTGACCATGAATCCATGAAACTCCATAACTCCTCCTGAACAATAGTCCTTTAGTTTGAACAACTTCTCCTTGCCTCACACTCAGAAGGAAGTGTTCATGACAACAAGAAATAATTCTTTCCCCCCATCATACTAGGCAGTGTCCTACCTCCTCCCATATGCTATATATCCAAAAGCAATTGTGCCTAGGTATTTTACCCTTGGAAATTTCCACATCTTTCCAAATATCTGATTTTTAGGGGCTGACTATGGCCAAATTCTTGATTTTCCACTCGTAACATTCAGCCTTGAGGTAGTTAAAACATGTTCCCCACTCATGGAGTCATGGTCTATTTATTTTAACCTCGTTGTTCCATTTGTCCATCGACAATAAATATAAAAATATTTGTTTCTTACAAGTGTCATAGTCAAAGAGTCAGTTGGGTCAATCATATATTTTCCCAACACTCATAAGTCATAATTTACAATTAACTAAATTCGAAATTCAGAATTTCCATAAATGGAAATAATTTTCCAATTTCAAATTTACCAAAAACGAAAATAAATTCTTAAGTATTTTTGAGACTTAAAAATGATTTATTTTTGGGAATGTTACATCCTTTTCCCCTTCAATAAAACACTGTCCTTAGTGTTCGTCCCTTTCTCGGAACAAGATTGGATGATATTTCTTCATATCTCCCTCCAACACCCAAGTGGCCTCCTCAGGACTAAAGTGTTTCCATTGCACTTTTACCTGGGCGACGACTCTGTTTCGAAGTTATGTTTCTCTAATGTCCAGAATGCGCAGAGGTTCTGCTTGGAACTCGCCTTCTAGTTCCACATGCACCAAGTTCCAATCGATCATATGAGTAGGGTCATGAACATAATTCTTTAAAAAAGAGACATGAAATACATTATGAATTTTTAGATTGGCAGGAAGTGCAAGTTGGTATGCTATGGGTCCAATTTGAGCTAAGATCTCGAAAGGGCCACAAAATCTGGGTGTCAACTTGGAAAAATTCCCTAGTTTTAGTGAAATTTTTTGGGCCTTGAATTTTAAATAGATGTGGTCTCCCACTTGAAATTCCATGTATCTTCTTTTTAGGTCCACGTAACTTTTCTGTCTGTATTGAGCCTCTTTTAAATTGTTTTGTACTTTTCTTACTATACTCTCCATTTCATGGAGCATTTCTGGTCCTACCATGATTCTGTTGACTGGGTTATCCCAGCTAATCAGAGTGGTACACTTTCTATCATACAGTACTTCAAAGGGGCTCATCTTAGTCGAAGTTTGGTAACCATTGTTGTATGAAAATTCCACCAAGTGTAGGTAGTCTTTCCACTTGCTTGGTTTTGTCCTTACGAATATGCGTAGCATATCTTCCACAATTTCATTTGTCTATTTGGTCTGCCCATTCATTTGTGGATGATAACTTGTGCTGAAATTCAAGTTAGTATTTAACCCTGAAAACAATTCTTTCCAAAAAGCAGATGTAAATTTTACGTCTCTATCCAAAATCACCATTTTAGGAATAACATGCAGTCTAAAACTTTCTTTCAAGAATATTTCAACGATGTTAATAGATTTAAAAGTAGACTTTACAGGAATAAATTGTGCACACTTACTAAGATTATCGATTACCACCATAATTGAATCATTATGTTTTTGGGTTCTAGGAAAACCTATAATAAAGTCCAGCGATAGAGTCTCACATTTCCATTCTGGCACAAGTAAGGGTTGCAATAGGCCGACTGGATGTTGGTGTTTGGCTTTCACCTATTGAAAATCTTGACACTTAGCTAAGTATTCTGTTGTTTCTCCCTTCATATTAGGCCAATAAAATAACTTTCTTAGTGATTTTATTGTTTTCCGATATCCCAGATGACGAGAATATGGTTTCTTGTGTACTTCATCCAAAACCGTTAACTTTAATTCCTCTGAATCTGGTATGTCTATTCTGTTTTTAATTCGTAGTAGACCATTTCTGTCCAAACACAGATCTGTTTTGTCTGATTTTTCTATATTATTCTGTAATTATGCCACTATTTTAGTGTAATTTTCATCGTTATTACCTACAACCTTTATCCTTTGCTCAAGATCTCTTTCTGCCCTACTAATTTTTATTTCAAACAACCCATGAACTCTTCCGCGTAAGGCATCAACCACCTTGTTTTCCTTACCCTTGATATGTCTTACCTCAAAGTCAAATTCTCTCAAGAAGGCCAACCATATTGCTTTCCTTGTGTTAAGGTCTGGTTGACTAAACAAAAATTTCACACCGTTGTTATCAATTAATAATTGGAATTTCCTGCCCATTATATAGTGCCACCACATTTTTAAGGCATGTATTACATCTTCCAATATAAGTCATGAGTGACATAGTTTCGTTTGTGCTCCTTTAGTTTTCGTGACTCATAACAAATAACATGCCCTTCTTGAGTTAGGACACCACCTAGTCCTTCTTTACTCGCATCCACATAGATTGTGAAGTCTTTGTTCGGGTCTGCTACCTTTGAAATGGGTGTGGTTGTTAACAATTCATTTAAGTTATTAACATTTTCCCGACATTTCTATGACTAGTTAAACTTGGTTCCCTTCTTTTGTAATGATGTGATAGGGTATGAAATCTTGGAAAACCCCTCTATAAATCTATGGTAATATCCAATGATTCCCATGAATGACCGGATGTTCGCTACATCCTTAGGGATCGAACATTCCATGATGGCTCTCATTTTCTCAGGATCGGATGCAATACCTTCTTTAGATATTACATGTCCTAGGTACTGTATTTTCTTCTGATAAAAGTTGCACTTATCGAATTTGGCATACAATTTGTGTTTTCTTAAAGTTTGCAGAACTATCCTTAGGTGTTCTTTGTGTCCTTCTTTTATTTTAGAATATACTAGGATATCACCAATATATACCAAAACAAACTTGTCCAAGTACTCACTGAAAAATACTTTTCATTAAACACATATATGTGGTTGGTGCATTGGTGAGTCCAAATGGTATAACAACAAATTTGTAATGTCCTTATCTCGTTTTGAATGTTGTTTTATTTATTTCCTTGTCTTTTATTCTAACCTGGTGATAACCAGATCTTAAATCCAATTTAGAAAAAATATTTTCCCCACCCACTTGATCGAACAGATCATTGATCCTAGGTAAGGGGTACTTGTTTTTAACAACCATTTTATTTAATTGTCTATAATCAATGCATAATCTCAGAGTTTTTTCTTTCTTTTTAACAAAAAGGATTGGTGCTCCCCATGGTGAAATACTCGGTCTGATATATTCTTTGTCCAATAATTCCTGTAACTGAATTTTTAATTCTATTAATTCAGGTAAACTCATTCAGTAGGGTGATTTAGATATAGGGGTTGAACCAGGCAGTAGGTCAATAGAAACATCTATTTCTCTCCTTAGGTTAATTCAGGTATCTCATCAACAAACACATCTCTGAAATCATGCAAGACGACAAAATCCTCCAAGCTAGGTTTATTTTCTTTTTCCAACAGATTTTTCACTTGGATGGCATAAATCTGACAACCCTTTCTCATGCACTTCTTAAGTTTCACTTCTTAAGTTGCATATCTGAAATATGCCTAATTGAGACTGGTTTTTGTATACCTTGTACTGTTCTAACAGAGTCATTTTCGTCTTTATACTTGAGTGAATTTTCATAGCAATCTAAAACTGCTTTATGTCTTTCTAGCCAATCGATTCCGATAATTATGTCATAAGACCCTAATAGTAGAATGTTCAGATTTGTCTTTGTGTTTTGATCACCTAAACTGAAGTCACAGTCGGAAATAAAATTAGATACTTTTCTTTATGTCCATGTTGCAAGTTGTACTAGACAGAATTTTGCATGTTTTTTTCTTCTAAGTTTATTTAAATCCACTACACCATGAGCAATATAACTTAGCGTAGCTCCAGGATCAATTTAAATAGAAACACGAGTATTGTTAATTTTACCTTCAATTTCCACTACAGTGGAATGGTGGTCAGCTTGTTGGACATCAACGACTGCTTTGATCTGATGTAAGCTTCTGCCCACATCTCCCACTGTAGAGGCTTCCTGTAGGTTGTGAACTGTAGTCTTGGCGGCTGAAGTGAAACGTAGACAGTTCCTCCTTAGGTGAGGTTCTCCACATTCCAAACATTTTAACGGTTCACAAGGGCTAACCCCAAACTTCTTTGTTACCAAATTTACTGGTTTACCACCTCCTTGGGTGTTTTGGTTGTTGGAGTGAAAATGTTTCCTTGGAAAAGTCTTTGGTGTGTTCTGAAAAGGGGCTCGCTGATATCCCTTCTTCTGTTGGTTTATTCGGTCTTGTTTCTTGTCTTTCCAAGCCTTGGGAAATTCCAACCACTATTTGTATTGGTTGTAACACATTCGGTCTTTCTTGAAAACTTCACTCAAGGACTTGGGATTATCGAATTCGATTATGTCCTTATAGGACCGTGGTAAACAGCTCAGGAACCACTAGATTTTCACTTTGTCCTCCCAGATATAACGCATGACTCTTAGTAATTCTAGGAATTTGTTTATCAGATCATCCATAGCCATTTGACTGAGTCATAGCTCATAATAGTATTTGGTTTTTATTTCATAGTAAATTTCATATATGTACTGTTTCTAAAATTATTTCTTAAAATACGACCATTCCATCTATTTTTCCTTTTGGCCCTTGGCCAACTTAAGGTCCTTCCACCATATGCTAGCTTCTCCTTTCAGATTATAGATGGTCATTGTGACCTTCATATTGTTGGAATAGTTGTATATTTGGAAATACTTATTTATGTCTAATAACCATGCCTCAACTTCCTCCCATGTTCTGGATTCCCTGTCAAAGGTAGATGGTTTGATTTTCTTAAACTTTACCTCAAGATGGTCCACCTACTTCCTTTTCCTTCCTATTTTTGTTTTGTCTTCTGCTGAAGGTGTACCTTCGGAAGAGTTGTCCTCTTTTTCTGCTTCAGGACCAAAATTCTTGGAGGCACTTTTACTGACTTCCTCTTCCTAGTTATCATCCTTTGGGATATTCTTTGTCATTATGCTTCGTAGTAGAACTTCATTTATTCCCTGCTGTTCCTGTTGTGCCTTTTTAAGTTTCTCATTGTCTTCTTTGAAAACTTGTAGTTCCACAATGAGATTTCTCATAGTTTCCAAAAATTCAGTAGGTGAACTTCCGTCACTATTCTGCCTCTATTCTTCAGGAGGCCTTTGCTCAAGATTCTCCTCGAGTCTGATTTCTTCTTCGTTCTGGGCTGCCATGTTCACAAAAGAAATAAAGTGTTTTTTGTTTGTAACACTAATTGTTTTGTTAGTTTTTTTCAAAACCATAAAATATGTTCTTAAGTAAATATTTTGGCCCTGTTTAAGGTCCAAGTGTTATAACCTTTTCTTTGATACCATATGTAATGATCCCCAAATTTACCAAATAAAAAAAAAAATACTAGGGACATTAACTCTCTTTATTTACGAACAAAAAATTCAAAAGACGTAAGGACAAGTTAAAAGGGCAGATGTTGTTTTATATTCAACTCTGGCAAGGCTTATGTTTCCCTACCTTGCTATCGTTATGATGATTTTATTCCTGAAGCCACTCATGTGTATAGTAGTCATATCTATAACTAGGAATGGCCTTACCAATCTTAGCCTCTCGAATTCCTTGACATTTTTAACATGAAAGGAGGTGGTAACATTATCCCAAATGTCCTTACTTATTCCACAAACATATTAGCATTTATATATAAATATATACCTATCTATATATATATAACCTACTAATATAATTAAGTACCTTTATGTACTGCAATTTATATTAATAATGCCTTCCATAATTATCATTTCTAGGGTATGAGTATTTCAGTTGGGTAATTTCCAAGGTCTCGAAAACTTTCACGTTCCTTTTTGAATAGTATTAATGTATATAGAAATATATACCAGGTCACACTGAATAAAGGGTTCCAGCATGCAATTTCGTTCCTATAAAAAAGGTTAAGTCACAGCCTTTACTCTGGATGCGACTTTAGGTTTAGTCTTAGTTTGGCCATTTATGAAGGATCAGACAAGTTTAGTTCTTGGTCTATATTAGCATTAAGGGAGTTGGTCAGATATCGTTAGGGTCCAAGGGAAACATCCCTGCTTTACGAGTTATGTAACGATAACTGACCGATCGTTATACCATAACTGAGACAAGACCTTAACCTTGCTAGTTACAAATGTAATGTTCTGAAACATCATCCTCCTTTGCATTAACTCGGTGCGAGAAACAAAAGTGGGATTGTTAGGGTAGCATTGAATCCTCTGTCTAGTCACTTAATGGTGGTCTACGCAGGGTCCCTTCCGAGTCCTGTCATCTTGCCTTTAGGTCTAGGGTAGAGTAGGCCACCTCTCAAAAGTCACATGGAAATATATTGGTCATTAACTATTTTCTCACTTTGCTTGCGGAAGGGTCTAATTAGGTTTTGTCCCCTCCTTTCAGCTTTGTGACTCTACGTAACTTCTCCAAAGATGACTGTGGAGAGTCGATCTGGCGTATATGTTGTGGAGAAGGTTCATACTGGAGAAAATAAGAATGGATAACTAAAATGCTAATTGGTCTCCCTCCTCGAACCAGGTAAGGATACTTCTCTATTTTTTTGTTCTAAAACCTTTCTAAAAATTCTCGGTGTTTCACCTTCTTGTCTTCGACTTCAACGATCTTGCACAGGAATTTTATCAAGGTTAACGTATATATATATTTACTCATAGGGTTTGTCATCTTCCCTATACTCTCTTTTATGGGTTTCCCTTATATTTATGTGTTGTTACCTGGTGTTGGGTCTCTGGGAGAGTGTGCGGGAGTTCTAGTCTAGAAAGCTGGCTTAGTAGGGTAAAACCCACAATGTCTGTTGCTTGTTATATTCTGTTCGGGTGAAAGCAATTTCTTTTCGATAAGATATTATAACGTTTCTTTGTCTCTGTTAGGTATGGTTATACTGAGTTTTTCTTGGGATTCCACCATTCTGTAGGTTCTTTCAAACCACTAGTTGACTCTTACAACTGTAATTTCTTTTAAAAGATTACAATATTTTCCATTCGATATATATCTATATATATACAGTGGGGTTCTGTGCACTGAATAATTCATTAAGAAGCACCCCGCGGTATGCAATTATTTGAGTTTGTAATTAAATTTGGGCTTAACATCTTTGTTTCTATTAGTATCGTTGTCAATGTGTGGAAAATACCATTCGAAGCCAGGTATTGGACATAATTATTAACTCTGTATTTAAAACTTTGAGCAATGCATTCTCTTCAACACATATAGTAACTCATTGTTTAGACTTTGATAAATGTATTTGGCATATAGAATTTAACTCTGTGTTTAAAGTGTTGAGAAATGCATTCTCTTTAGCATGCAATATTTAAATTGATACTCTGACTTGATTCATACATTCAGAATACACATACCACACAAAACCTTACAGTTCAGATTCACAAATTCTTGTGGTGTTATTGTTGTTTATTTGTTTATTTCCTGGAAGGTTTCATTTAGACAAAATGGTAAGCAATCTAATGATGGGACCGATGTTTCTGCAAGGGTACCTATGAGGAAGTTCTTGGTCCACCTTCCCCTTCAGCCTGGGGTGTCTTCTCAACCAAAATGTGAATGGGAAAAGGACATGTGTGTTCCCAAATCACAAGTTAAGTGAAACTCTGTAAAAAAAATCCTTTCTTAAATCATTCTACTGAAAGTTACACATGTTTAAATTCTGTTGGTTAATTACTAATGATGAATTTATGTTTTCCTTGCAGGGAATTTGACCCTTCAAAATTCCATATTTAGGACCATGCCAAGCGCCCTAGGTTTCTAAGGAATGATATGATTCTATTCTAGAATGTTATCATCATGGGAAAAAAAATTCAGGTTCATAAAGATGGCGGATTCTTTATCTTTGTATCTTCGGTTTTAAAGGAGGGACATAAGGACCAAACCTTGTTGTTGTGTAATAGTAATGAATAGGATGCAATGAACATGACTATACCATTGCTCATAATTGTATAGTTGACTTAGATGGAAACTCAATCAGTCAATTCTTTGTTTTCGGTATAATAGATATGTTTTACATAGAATTTTGGAATGGGTAGCAATATGTACTCGTGAAGAGTAATTATATTATGTACCCCCTTCTGGGTATACTTTGAACTTTATAGAGAACGTCAAATGATTCCTTTATTTATTCATATATCTATGCCATTTCGACTATTACCGAAGTAGGTCTATGCATATCAAATTATATGGTTCCTGTTGGACAACTGAGAGGGGGGTGGGGGGTGAATCAGTTGTCACCATGCTTAAACAATTATGCTTATTTTAAGCTCTTTGATGAGAAATTAATGACAATCACAATAATGCAGGGAGGTAAGCAATAGAACATTCGACATCACTCACACATATGAAATATATAGAGACAGATATTTCCCGAGGAAACCCATAAAGGGTAAAAACCTCTTCTTCTTGGTATGATAAGTAATCTT
>SNQJ01S0048338.1:115973-137414 GCA_010110895.2 Picea sitchensis | reverse complement strand
TATGATAAGTAATCTTTACATTCTGTACATTATCATACATATGAGCTCCAACTCATTGTGAGGGTACAACCTCTATTTTACAAGCTGCAACTTGTTGAGATCACCAACTCTTTGTTTTCTCTAGCACCTACTAGAAGGAAGCACCAACTCCCTGGTTTCTCTAGCACCCACTAGAATGAAGCACCAACTCCATGGTTTCTCTAGAACCCACTAGAAGGAAGCACTAACTCCCTAGTTTCTCTAGCACCCACTAGAAGGAAGAAACAACTCCCTAAGTGTTCCAGCACCAACTGGATGGAAGCACCAACTTCCAGTCACATAGGCACCACACTGTAAAACAGAGAACAACAGTTCTCCCTTGCACCACCCTGCCACCCTCGTTTTTCTGGTTGCAGCCAGATGGAAGCTACAACTCTCTGTGTTCAAGCACCCACTTAAACCTCTGAGGACAACAATCCTCCCTAGCACCTCCCTACCACCATGAAATATCAATCTTTGCTACTGAAACTTATTACAGTGATATAATGTTCATCAATGGCTTACCAGTCTCATCACTGTTTTGCTACACTGCCCTTCTCTGTCTGCCTCACTGTCTTCCTACACACATGCCTTGCGCTTTTTGTTCTTCTTCGTTTTATGCTCTATGCACCATGTCCATTCAATGCACCATTCCTCTTCTGTGTATTTCAACTGCTGCACACTGCCTACTTCTACACCCCTGAATCACTCTCAACATAAGCACTCATCTCTTCTTTGTTCTGCATTCTTATACTATTTGTGCACCATATTCATCCTCCATGCACAGTGCCTCTATATGCTCTTCACCATGCCACAGTTCTTCTCATCAGGTTGTTCACTGCCACTCCACTTTTTCTCTACTTTGCTCACTCAAGCCTCAAAAAGAAAACTGCATCTTGCTTTTGTCTATGCCTCTTCTATTACTCATCTCTGAGTTTTATCTCACTCTGCGCATACTGTTGGTCTCACACTACGCATACTGTAATTTTCCCTTCTTTACAGTTCCACTCATTTTTCATTCAGAACAACCAACCACACATACTCACTGCGTGTTTCTTTTATACATTACAACCCCTTCAGTTACCCCTCAAATCCCTAGAACAACGCTTCAAAAACTAAAATGCCAACTGTCCAAGAACCATGATTCGATTCTTTTAACTGAATCATAACTGAACAATTAATCATGAAGAGCAACATTAGCCCTTCGATTAGATTTCCAAGTATCCAACATCATCGGATTAGAAGCACAGGGTCTCGTGTTGATTTCACCATTTTGCATCTTGGCATGTCGGCATTTCAGCATTCTTGTGGTGAAGAGTCTCGACACTCCAAGTCGCAATCCATGAAACTCTGAAATTTTTTAGCTCCACTAGCTTCTTCCCATCACGTGACCACCAGTGGTGACCACAGGCTGTGCCAAAAGGAGTTTTGCAATTTCGCATTTCAGCATTTCGCGATTTCGCATATCGTGAGTTTGAGAGGTTAGGGAACCCCATTCCTTTAACTTTCCAGTCAAAAAAATGATGATCTTTTGCCACATGTCCTATGGACCCAACGGTCTAGATCTTATCGTGATTTTGAAACTTCATGGGCCTTCGTCGTGTCTAATCAATGGTCCAGATCAATCCTCGATCCGACAGCTAGGATTGTTTCGTGATTTCACATATCGCGAGTTAGAGAGGTTAGAGCACTCCTTCATTTGACATTTCAGTCAGTGAAATGCCAATATTTCACCATGTGTCCTCTAGATTCAACGACCAGGATCATTTCACAAATTCACGAGCCTTCGTTGTGCCTGATCAATTGTCCAGGATATCCATTTGATCAATGACTTAGATTAATTCACGATTTTACATATCGTGAGTTTGAGAGGTTAGGGCACTCCTTCCTTTGACCTCTCAGTCAGGGAAATGTTGATCTATAACCACGTGTCCTTCCTGAAGATGGATGGTCCTCCTTCTTTCAGGATTTCAAGGTTCGATACTTCAAAGGTTAAAGTTCCTTTAATCTTTGATTTATCGATCTGCAAAACTCTGAAATGGAGTCTTTGTTGATGTGCCTATTTCGGGATTTCTGCGTTTCGCATTTCACAAATTTGGGACTCCTGTGATGAAGAGTCTCGACTCTTGACTCCTCCAACTCCCAGTATCCAAAACTTTGAAATGTTGTGGTTTTTCATTTCATGATTTCATCATTATTGTCGTGAGTTTCCTTGACACCTCCAACTCCCGATATCCGAAACTTCAAAATGGAGATTAAGTCATGGTTTCGCATTTTGCGATTTTCTACCATGAGTGGCTTCCTTGACTCCTCCAACTCCTGGTATCCGAAACTCTGAAATGGAGTTTACGGTTCTGATCTTTCCATGCCATCATCGCTGCTGATCTTTCTTACCTGCCTATTTTCCATTGTTTTCTCCCAATTGTAAACCTGCCAACGTCGCTACTATTCTTTCCTGTAACCATACCTTCATCGTTGTTGTTCTTGCCATCAATAACTATAAGCATGCTATCATTGTTGTTGTTCTTGCCTGTAGACATGACAACGTTCCTACTGTTCTTGCCATCAATGACAAGCATGCTCTTCTTGTAAACATGCCAACATTTCCAGAATGTATATTCTTCACTTCATTTAGTTTTTCTACTGTATTATTTTATTTTGGAACTTTGTTTGTGCCTGTCTGAACTATTTGTTTTCCTTTATATTAATGGCATCTGATGGAATGCACACAATAGGTATTTAAAAGAGTTTGAAATTTTGGTATATATATATATATATAGTTACTTCCTATTGTATGTAATCATTCCTAGTCTTGAATGGCATTTACACAGCCTGATCATCATAGCTATTTATTACAGCCTGTGCATTTAGCATATAAAAATATATGTATGTATAAATCTAAGCTTTCAAGTTTACTTCCAGAATTTTTTTATTCAAGGAGTACAATAAAACCGTAAGAATTATATGATATTTTACTTCATTCCCACAATAATAAATCAATAGAACAATTCGTCCAGAATAAAAATATGTCCTACAAAGATATGTCTGTACATATATGTGTATATTTAAATCTAATATTTACTTTCAAAATTTCCTTTAGCATTTGCACAGTCTATAGTTCACATGCAAATTGAATATCTAGATGTATATGAGTCGCATATCTGGTAGGTATTTCTAGTACAGTATTAGAAACAATACTCTATTTAACACAAATGTATCTCCTAATATACTTCCATAAATCAATTCCATCCCAGCCAAGATACCTATAAATTTTTTCTCAATGTTTACAATTAAACTATAAGGATTTATCCTACATTTCATTTCATTCCATCATAATTTAACAAACAAAACAATTCATCCAGATTTAAACAGATGCATCCTAGAAGCCAATAATTCAATAATATTTAACTAGAGAAGGAGTGGATAGACATATCTGAACAATTGTCGAACAACAAATGGAACAATCAAGTTCCTCCCATCCTTAGGACAGAACAACCAATTTACTTGTCTCCTTCACCCCCTAGCCTGACCATGAATCCATGAGGGAGAACTCCATAACTCCTCCTAGGAAATAGTCCTTCAGTTTCAACAACTTATCCTTGCCTCACACTCAGAAATAAGTGTTCATAACAACAAGAAATAATTCTTTCCCCCCATCATACTAGGTAGTGTCTTGCCTCCTCCCATATGCTATATATCCAAAAGCAATTGTGCCTAGGTCTTTTCCCCTTGGGAATTTTTGGATCTTTCTAAATCCATGATTTTTAGGGGCTGCTTATGGACAAATTCTTGATTTTCCACTTGTAACATTCAACCCTGAGGTAGTTCCAACATGTTCCCCACTCATGGAGTCATGGTCAGCTGATTTTAACCTCGCTGTTCCATTTTTCCATCGACAATATATATAAAAATATTTGTTTCTTACAAGTGTCATAGTCAAAGAGTCAGTTGGGTGAATCATATTTTTTACCAATAGTCATGAATCATAATTTACAATTAACTAAATTCAGAATTCGGAATTGCCATAAATTGCAATAATTTTCCAATTTCGAATTTACCAAAAATGGAAATAAAATCCTAAGTATTTTTTAGAATTAAAAATGATTTATTTTGGGGGATGTTACATCATTTCTCCCTTCAATAAAACACTGCCCTTAGTTTTCATCGCTTTCTCGGAATATGATTGGATGAGATTTCTTCAAATCTCCCTCCAACTCCCAAGTGGCCTCCTCAGGACTAAAGTGCTTCCATTTCACTTTTACCCAGGCGACGACTCTGTTTTGAAGTGTTATTTCTCTCCTATCCAAAATGCGCAGAGGTTCCACTTGGAACTTGCCTTCTGGTTCCACCTGCACCAAGTTCCAATCGATCGTATGAGTAGGGTCATGAACATAATTCTTTAACAAGGAGACATGAAATGCATTATGAATTTTTAGATTGGCAGGAAGTGCAAGTTGGTATGCTATGGGTCCAATTCAAGCTAAGATCTCGAAAGGGCCACAAAACTTGGGTGCCAAATTGGCATAGTTCCCTAGTTTTAGTGAAATTTTTCGGGCCTTGACTTTTAAATAGACGTGGTCTCCTACCTGAAACTCCAGATGTCTTCTTTTCAGGTCCGCCTAACTTTTCTGTCTATCCCAAGCCTCTTTTAAATTCTGTTGTACTTTTCTTATCGTACTCTCCATTTCATGGAGCATTTTTGTTCCTACCATGAGTCTGTCGACTGGGTTATCCCAGCTAATCGAAGTCGTACGCTTTATGTTTTACAGTACTTCGAAGGGACTCATCTTAGTTGATGTTTGGTAACCATTATTGTATGCAAATTCCACCAAGTGTAGGTAGTCTTCCCACTTCCTTGGTTTTGTCCTTACGTACATGAGTAGCATATATTCCACAATTTGGTTTGTCTGTTCAATCTGCCCATCCATTTGTGGATGATAACTTGTGCTGAAATTCAAGTTAATTTTTAACCCCGCAAACAATTCTTTCCAAAAAGCAGATGTAAATTTTACGTCTCTATCCAAAATCACCATTTTAGGAATACCATGCAGTCTAAAAATTTATGTCATGAATATTTCAGCGATGTTAATATCTTTAAAAGTAGACTTTACAGGAATAAAGTGTGCAGACTTACTAAGCTTATCAATTACCACCATAATTGAATCATTCTATTTTTGGTTTCTAGGAAAACCTGTAATAAAGTCCAACAATATAGTCTCCCATTTCCATTCTGGCATGGGTAAGGACTGCAACAGGCCAGCTGGATGCTGGTGTTCGTCTTTCACCTGCTGACAATCTTGACACTTAGATAAGTATTATGTTGTTTCTCCCTTCATATTAGGCCAATAAAATAACTTCCTTAGTGTTGTTATCATTTTCTGGTATCCCGAATGACCAAACTATGGTTTCTTGTGTACTTCGTCCAAAACCGTTAACTTTAATTCCACCGAATCTGGTATATATATTCTTTTTTTAAATCGTAGTAGACCATTTCTATCCAAACTTAGATCAGTTTTCTTTGAATTTTCTATATTATTCTGTAATTCTGCCACTGTTTTAGTGTAATTTTCATCGTTATTACCTCCAGCCTTTATCCTCTTCTCAAGATTGCTTTCTGCCCTGCTAATGTTTATTTCAAACAACCCATGAACTCTTCTCCTTAAGGCATCAACCACCTTGTTTTCCTTACCCATGATATGTATTACCTCAAAGTCAAATTCGCTCAAAAAGGCCAACCTTCTTGATTTCCTTGTGTTAAGGTCTAGTTGACTAAACAAAAATTTCACACCATTTTTATCAGTCAATAACAAAAATTTCATGCCCATTATATAGTGTTGCCACATTTTTAAGGCATGTATTACAACTGTCAAATCTAATTCATGATTGACATAGTTTCATTCGTGTTCCTTTAGTTTTCGGGACTCATAACAAATAACATGCCCTTCTTGAGTTAGGACACCACCCAGTCCTTCTTTACTCACATCCACATAGACTGTGAAGTCCTTGTCTAGGTCTGCTACCTTTAAAATGGGTGTGGTTGTTAACAATTCCTTTAACTTATTAAAGTTGTCCTGACATTTCTGTGACCAGTTAAACTTGGTTCCCTTTTTTTGTAATGATGTGATAGGGTATGTAATATTGGAAAACCCCTCTATAAATCGACGGTAATATCCGATGATTCCCATGAATGACCGGATGTCCGCTACATCCTTAGGGATCGGCCATTCCATGATGGCACTTATTTTCTCAGGATCGACTGCAATATCTTCTTCAGATATTACATGTCCTAGGTACTGTATTTTCTTCTAATAAAAGTGGCACTTATCGAATTTGGCATACAATTTGTGTTTTCTTAAAGTTTGCAGAACTATCCTTAGGTGTTCTTCATGTTCTTCTTCTATTTTAGAATATACTAGGATATCGTCAATAAATACCAAAACAAACTTGTCCAAGTAATGACTGAAAATACTGTTCATTAAACACATAAATGTGGCTGGTGCGTTAGTGAGTCCAAATGGTATAACAAAAAATTTGTAATGTCCATACATCATTCTAAATGTTGTTTTACTTATGTCCTCATCTTTTATTCTAACCTGGTGATAACCAGATCTTAAATCCAATTTAGAAAAAATCTTTTCCCCACCCACTTGATCGAACAGATCATTGATCCTAATTAAGGGGTAGTACCAGTTGCAGCTAGAAAACAAAGGAATTGGAGCTTCCATTGAATGTAATTCTTCAAGACATATAATAAAAAGTATTCCATGGTTTTCGCCCGCTTTGGGTTTCCACATAAAACACTAGTGTATTGTGTATGTGTATGATTGCTCATTCGTCCATTTCTTATTTTCTCTACATTTATTGGATGATAATGCTACATTGATATAACACTTGGATTATATGGTTAAAAAGGTTTAAATTGCTCTATTACTGATTCACCCCCCCTCTCAGTAATCCAACCAGGGTTTGACCCCCAACAATGTCTTATGAATCATATTGTCTCTGTAGGTTCCATTGCATCATAAATAAATACTTGAATATATGGAGAGGAAGAAAATTATGAAAAAAACTCTGGAGAAGTATTAGTTGTAGATATTGATACTATTAGTAGTACAAATGAAGCACATCGTCAACACAAAAGGGTTATAAATGAAAGAAGTATGAAGTATCAAATTTATTCTCAGATAAACAAAACACTCAAGAAAAATCGTCAAACTGTTATGCAATAAAAATAAAATTATTTAACTTATAATTCACATGATGAAGATGACCCTAATCATCCCAAAACGAATGTTGAAAAACCTCACAAATTTCCAATAACTAGTAAGAGAAAAAGACAGATCGATCAACAGGAAGCAGAGGAGCTCATACCTAATGAGGATGTTTTTCTTGAATATATGGATTTGGATGAAAACATAGAGGATATAGAGTTCCCATATGATGAAAAAAGGATTCAACAGAACAAATAAGTAATAGGAGAATTGGTGACTCAAAAGCCTATCTTTTATGAAGAAGAATCCTTGAACCTACATAGCACATTATTTGATAAAGATTTAAAGAAATTAGTATTTGAATGAGTGAATTAAAAAGGAAAAATAATTCAAGAGAAAGATACATAGTTTGACCTAAATGGAGTCCCAACATCAAAATTTTCCCAAATCCATAGAGTTACTGGTGATTCTTTGGAAGTATCAATTAATGAAATGGAAAATGAAAATTCAAGGATCAAGGAATGAATTAAAGAATTGGAATGTTCTTCGATGCCACCTCCTATTTTTGTAAGTTTAATTGTTTCTATTCAATATGAGAGAAATCCCAACAGAATATCCGAGTCATGTTTGAAGTTAAGAGGAGCATCAAGTCTATTGGCTATAGTTAGGAAATTTGTTGGAGAAAATATCAAAAACATAATGTCCCTTGTCTTAGAGGCACATGGCGTAGGGAATAATATAATTTCATTTTTTTAAAATTTAAACAATTTAAGATAATATTTAAAGGCTAACGTTGATAACAAATAAGGTTTCTATAAGGATGTTGTTATCACATTGATCTTAAAGGTTTCTGGTATGACCAGATTGAAAATAAAATAAGAAGATCTACCAACCCCTACTCAAATAAAATAGCTAAAACCTTTTTGGATAAGAAAGATAGAATCTATGAAATAAATATTGGATGATTGTGATACCCCGGTGATAAAAAAGGAAGCACTATATTTCAAATTGACTTAAATATACCTTGCAAGAACTACAAGCGAGGTACAGGACCTAAAATTAAGTTTAAATTCCATATTTATGACAAGGCAACAATATTTTATTTTTATTTTTGTAAGTAAAGTTTTCTATCCACCTATTCTTCCATACATACAGAAACCAGAAAAGGTGGTAGTCTAGAGCAAACATTCATATCTATGTTAAATTTTAAGAGCAGCTGAGAAGCAATACTTAGCCTAGACAAAGTTGTAACTGTAACTATTATGAACATAGATATATGACAACCAAAAATAAAAATTAAACACTAGGTGAACCAGGATTTCCATCGCCACTAGGAGATGGTGGGCATGCAGGATAAAACACATATGGTTGGTAGCATGTCGGGAATCTACGTTTGACAGGCTCACTTGAAAGAGAATCTAATAGAGCATACATGCGATGATAGAGGATAGTATAATGATGAAGCTGGTCATCAATGTCTCTTCTCATGTCGAAGATGAGATTTAGGTGCTCTTCTGAGAAGTGACATAAGCTGGGCACCTATGGCACTGAAGCTACAATAGGTTGTGGGTCAATGTTCGATTGATGTTCTTCTTGAATTCTATCATCATGAAAAGTGGGAGGAATCTCTTCCTCAACTAGGAAATTCTCCATAGGTGAAGTGGGAACGACATCTTGAGTCTGTCGGGCAAAGTTGTGGGGAGGAGCCTATAAGTATGAGGTTGAAAAAAGAAGAGAATCTAGAGGTGATTATGCAGGTACCAAAGGGAACTCTTCCTCAATAAAAACCATGGATTTTTCATCCTCCATCCAATTTTGGTGACCGTGAAGTAAATTATCCAAGGAAAAATCAATAGGGCTTGGGTCAGAGAGGGGACGTGGAATTGGAGTAGAGGAAGGGCCTGATCAGAGTTATTTAGACACATATCTATAATATTCTGGTCCACATTTCATCTTTCCCCGATCATGTGACATTTTTATGATAGGAGTGGAATTTACAATTATAAGGGGAGGAGAACAACAGAGGGACAAAATACTTGGAGGGGAGGAGAAATCCAAAACCCACACTAGAACAAAATGACAAGAGCTATTCCTTACCTCCAAAATAATGTCTGAGTTGGTGATGGGAGGAACCATAAAGAATGATTTGATATCCAAAATCCACCTCGTACCATTCTTGTGAGATCTCAACTCTCACCTTGAGAATACCATTAAGGACCCCTCACTGCACAGGCACACCACTATCCACATCAATTGAATTTTGAGCATGCTAAAGAGATGGAGAGGAGGGATGGTGGTAAGGGGTATTTACTTCCCTATGTGGATGTGTTCCAGCTGTCACCCCATCCATGAGAGGAAAATCTATGAGTGTTATCTCGATGCATTGAAGCAACAACGAAGGTGCCAGGAGGTGATGGGAATCAATCATGATATCCTCTTATTGTTAAGAGACACCTTCATTTTCTAGTTTTTCAACAACCTTATTCACTTCTCTTCACACATGAGAGGGAATGAGGGTAAGCTAAGGATGAATAAGAGAATGTAAAGTGTTAAGAGGGCTAAGAATATGCCATCTTGGGGAAACTTTTTTAGGATCAGACCCATTTATGATTTTGGTGGCAAGTGAGATAATCACTCGAGAATCCCCTTCAATAACTAAATGATTCAAATTTAGGATGGAATCTTGTTGGATTCTTATTATGAGGCCCCAGATATCTGTTAAGTTGTTAGAGTCAAAACCTAGGTTTCCATCAAAGATGTACTTGATTTGTCCTGTGTAGTCCTGAAGGATGACTTCGAGCCCCGCAGGACTAGGATTTCCCTTCGAAGCACCATCAAATTTCATATTCAGAAAGTCAGGAGGGGGGAAATAACAAGAGGTGGAGCTAGGAGAAAATGAGATGGGATGTGGGGTGATACTAGGAGGAGTACAATGTAAGTCCAACTTCTATTTTGAAAGGATGAGGTTTTCTAGGGGATCACACGATAAGTCTTCTGGGGTCCAATGTTTGGCATATATGGTTTCATGTATATTTCCATAAATATTTGACCATATGTGGGAAGGGGGATATGTGTGGGAATGAAAGATACACTTGTTTCATTCTTTCCATATCTACCAAACTGCAAAGCCCGGTAGGAGCTGCCATATCCTGTTTAAAATGAGGTTCTTGAAGGAAATAGTTCCCTGGTCTCTATGGTGCTTATGATATTGTCTCTTCCCTTGTTGATATTCCTCCTAATCTTAGAATCCTGATCCCATATCTCCCCACAAATGGAGAATTGATTAAATATATTCTCCATTGACTCTTCCTGCTGCTGACAGAGATGAAAAAGAGAGGGTTCAATGAATCGTCGTTTCATGAGATTGTCCCAAGTTAGGATTATATTTTGTACCATGAGCTAGAGGAAAGTGGAGATCTTCGGCCACGATCTTGATCTCCAAATAATGTTCCAGATGTTCTCTTTTGGTTGGATATGGAAATTTTATTGGAGGATGTAAGCTTCTTTAATTGTGAAAGTACTTAAGGGGGAGTGTTCCCAACGAAGAATATTTGATCTTTCCCTGATGCAAATATTTCTCTGGGTAGTGATGGTATTCCAATGATCCAGATGGATATCGGTGGCGATTCACCTTTTCCACTGAATCAACATTTTTAGCCTGTGGTTTTGATAAACCATGACATTCACCCTTTTGCCCTTTTGATGGGGAATATAATGTAATGTCATCTTCATTTGTTAATTACAAACATCATGTAATGGTCTTATGTACATGCCTACTACATAACGTTAACATACCATATCCCATTAGAAATCCACATTTAAGAACGCTCGGGCTAGAGTATTATTGGGATGGGTGACCGCTCGAGAAGTCCTAGTATTTTACATTCCTATGGCATTTTATAAACTTCATCCAATTTATACCACATGCATCTTGGGAATTGTTCTCCTCTCACTCTCTCATATATAATTGATATGAAGGAGGCCCTTTAAGCATGCAATGGAGTGTGATGTAAATCTTCTTGTGAATGAAGCGTAGCCAACATCTCTTTCATTTTAGAGATAAGCTACCCCATTTTTCCATATTGTGTTCTACAATATTTTTCTATCTTATTCAATAATAGAAGTTGGATTTCACTGTGTTTTTGTGTTCTCTTATATATTTTTGTGTATTTCATTGTTATATCTCTGTTATATTTCTTCCTTCATGTCATTCTCAAAATAATCTAGATCAATGGTATTAGAGTAGGTTTCTCCTTGTCATTTCTTAGAGAATGTCCCCGATGAGGTCAGGGTATAGAGAGTTGGATCTTGAACTAGTTTCTCTTGAGGAAAAATACTCTCTCTATCCCAAGCGACCTCCCATGGTGGAAGAAAAGAGAGATTACAAAGAAGGATATCCTTTCAAGACATTGCTCAAGGAATCCCTCGTTCGACAGAGGAATGAGATGATGGACAACTTTGTTTAGATCCTTTGAAGACTACCAATGGCGACAACTGAGGAATCTTCGACAATAATCCATTTCTCAACTGTGACACTCTTCAAGGTACAAGTCAATTTTGATATCCCCTTATTTGAAGGCCATATAGATGTAGATGCTCTAGAAAAATAGTTGAATCTGCTAGAAGGTTATTACTCTGTCCAAAAAAGTTTCGATAGTGAAAAGATCACCTTTGCGCTCCTTAAATTATTTCCCCATGTCAAGGCTTGGTGGGAAGGTTACTGGGATAGGTACACCACAAATGAATCTACACTATTTGGGAGAGAACTCACTTGGGTAGCCTTTGTAGATTCCCTAAAGGAGGATTTCTACCATGTTAGAAACTATGATGACCAATACATGAGATGGACAACTCTGCATTAGAAAAGAGATCAGGAAGTATCGGAGTACACCAACATATTTCATACCTTGTTCTCAAATATGGGTATCAAATACTCCGAGCGATACCTGGTTTTGAAGTACCACAGTGGTCTACAAAGGTACATCCAAATAGAGATAGATTTTCTAGACATATCCTCATTGGGAGTTGCTTATTGATATGCAGTCACAATTGAGCATAAATTTAAGAAGCAGAGTAAGTGGGAGAAGCATGGAAAAGGAAACTCTAACTCAGATAATGAAGGATAGAGCAAGGAAGGCCAAACTCAAGAGATCCAACTATATATGTAGGAAAAGAAGGGTAACAGGAAGTCCAAGAAAGACACCAGAAAGTGGTGTGAGTTTGAAAATAGCCCTTGGCATAACAATGATGAATGTCTCTCAATATAATCATTGGTGGCCGAGCTCAAAGATAAATATCCAAATCTCGACTTGGAACCTGATTCATAAAATGATAAAAGGAGATAGATTATTGATGCAGAACCCATTTCTATTGTCGCAACTACAACAATCCAACTAGAAGAGGATCCTGAAGAGGGGGAAAGACTCTTCCATTCATAGATGTGGGTGAAGGGGACCCCATTGCATTTTATTGTTGATAGTAGAAGACAAAAGAACATAATATCAACAGGGGTTGTCAAGAAGTTGGATTTTCCAAAAACAAGACACCTGCATCCATACAACATCGAGTGGCTTTGCCAGGGTCAAGATCTTCGTGTTAGCCAACAATGTCACATGTACTACGACATCAAGCCCTTCAATGATGAGGTATTTTGTGATGTTTCCCCACTAGAAGTCTGTGATGCTCTATTAGTCCAACCATATATGTGGAGGCATCTTTCTATTTATGAGTCTCAACCCCATAGCATCATTAGTACTTTAGGGGGTCAACTATACATGATACTAGAGGTAGTTTCAACTATTGTCCCACCAAAACAATGCCACAAAGTAATGTATCATACTTCAAATTTTATCCTCTTCACAATCTGATCAGAAGGTGAGCATAAGGATATTGAAACCACTGCAACCTCATCCCAATACCTTTCTATTCAGCAGAAGTAGATCAACAAGATTGTAGAAGAGTATCAATATGTTCTTGTTTCACCTACGGGGGTGCCTCCACACTGCCCAGTTAAGCAAGGTTATAACATAACCCTTCATACTCTTCATGTTTCATCTTCACCGACAGATTCCTCCCACACTCAAGTATATCATGCAACTATAATGGTTGAATGGATTCGACCCCTCTAGAAACAGGTTCATGACATCCTTCAACAAGCTAAGCAAGATAACTTCTTTAGCAAGGAAAGCATCACACCAAGATTTAGATTTAGTAGAAGTCTCCCCATCTCCCAAGGGAACTTGACGCAATGGGGACCATTCTTTCCTAAGGGGGGATGAATGACCCAGATGGATCTCATTTTCAATCCATCTTTTCCATTGAATTACCATTTTGAGCCCGTGGTTTTGATAAACCATGACATTCACCCTTTTGATGGGGAATATAATGTAATTGCATCTTCATTTGTTAATTACTAACATCATGTAATGGTTTTATGTACATTCCTACAACATAGCGTTAATTCACCGAATCCCATTAGAACTCTGTATTTAAGCACGCTCATTCTAGCATAGTACTGGGATGGGTGATCACTCGTGAAGTCCTAGTATTTTACATTCCTATGGAATTTTATAAACTTAGTCCAATGTATCCCACATTCATCAAGGGAGTTTTTATCCTCTCACTCTCTCATATATAATTGAGGTGAAGGAGGCCCTTTATGCATGAAATGGAGTTTGATGTAAATCTTCTTGTGAATGAATCATAGCCAACATCTCTTTATTTTTAGAGATAAGCTACACCATTTTTCTAGTTTGTGTTCTACAATGTTTTTCTATCTTATTCAGTAATAGAAGTTGGGTTTCACTATATTTTTTTGTTCTCTTCTATATTTTTGTGTATTTCATTGTTATATCTTGATTATATTTCTTCCTTCATGTCATTCTCAAAATAATCTGGATCAACCAAGGTCATAAGTCACAATCAATAGGGATATTGAGGCCATGAGGAATATTTTTCCAAGTTTGCTAGGAGGGATGATGTCAAACATTTAACTAAAGGTCCTTTACCTTGACGAGCTCCATTTGTTGCATGTGGTTCCGGATGGGGCGCATTATGTCTAAGGAGTGAAATGGAGGTAACTATTTCCACGAGTCCTTGCAAACTAGAGCATTTTGTCCATTTTGTATTTATGATAATGGATGCTCCTAGATGAGAGGGTGATTGTGCCAGGTTGCATTCCAAATATTTGAGCAATGAACATGATCATTGAATATAGTAAGTTGTGCCTCATTGATATTGGGGGAATATTTTTTATTCCATAGCTTATCCCATAATTTAGTTGTATACTTGAGACAACACCACCACATTTTAGCTCCCCTAATGCTATTCATCCTACTGGGGTCCCTGAGTCCAAGTACCCCAATATACTTTGGATTGCAAACTTTCTCCCAGCTAAAAAGAGACCATTTTTTTCCTGGATCATGACCATGCCAGAGGAAGATTCGTTGAGGATTTCAAATGGTTTGAATAACTATTTACGAAGAAACCAATGTTGATAAGAGGTAGGAAAGGAAGGATTGGAGGACTGATTTGATAAGAACCAGTCTAGCAGAAATATTAAGGGATATGAAAGTATAGGAATTATGACGATTGGAAAGGGAGAGGAGAAGGGCATAAAAATATGTGTTTCTTTCAACTGAGTTGGATAAGGGAATTCCCAAGTAGTTTGATGGAAGGGAGCTCTTTGGTATACCCATAAGTCGAGAATTTTTTCATTAGACTGCAGGAGGAGTGTTGAAAATGAAGAACTAGGATTTATCCAAGTTAAAGGTTGTGCCAGAGGCTTCACTAAAGTCCAAGAAGATATAATTGAGTTTGATGCATTCCTTTGGATTTGGAGTGATCATCAACATGGTGTCATCCAAAAATTGGCTATGGGAAGCAATAGGTTGTAGGCCATGTAAAGGAAGACCCTGAAGATAACCCTACTTTATAGAAGATAAGATATAAAATCTAAAGCCTTCTACCATGGTCACAAGGAAAAAAGGGGAGAGGGGTTCCCATTGAAGGATTTCTCTAGTGGGAGTGAAAGGTTTGGAGGGTACACCATTAACAAGGATAGAAAAGAAAGCATAATAATTGAGTTTCATTATCCAATGGATCCAATCTCTACTAAAAACAAAAGATGAAAGAAGGGAATTCATGTACTTCCAACTGAGGTGATAAAAATCCTTGGATAGATCAATCTTAATGAGAAAACATTGGGTATGGGTGTATTTAAGTGAGTGGATCACTTCATGCACCAAGAGGATGTTGTCCATGATTTGGTGCCCCTCAAGATAACCTGACTACTCCTTGGAGATGATGAAAGGGAGGATGGGTTTCAGTCAAATAGAAATGACTTTAGTAATGATATTTTATATTATATTTCAAAGTGAAATGGGCCAAAATTGATTAGGATGGGTGACCCATTCTTCTTTTGTAATTAGGGTGAGAAAAGTAACATTAAGGTTTGAGAGCACTTTCCCTGAAGTCCTAGATTCCTCCACAAGTTCCCATACCTCTTCCCTTATCATTGGAGAACAAGAGTGGAAGACGTTTGTTGTGAATCCATCTAGCCATGGTGCCTTTCCCTAGGGCATTTCCTTGATGGATCGATCCAACTATTCAAGCATAATTGGCCTCATTAGGGCTCGATTTTTCTTGGGAGTAATGAGGGTTGGTATGTGTTGGATTACTCTGTTGATGGCCAGTGTGATATTAATGGATGACTATGATAGAAGTTCCTTATAGTATTTTACCAAATCATATTATAATCCATCATGGTCCAGAATTGGATTTCACTATTCATCTTCTAGCTTCATGATACGATTAATGTATCATCTGTGCACCATGGAGCGGTGAATTTTTTTTGTATTATTTTCCCTTTCCTTGAGTCACTGCACTCTAGATTTATATTTCCATAAGATTTCCTCCTTATTGTGTCATTCCTCAAGTTGGTTTCTAGGTAGTTCCACTTCCCGGCGTAAAGCATCTAAGTGACCCTATGAAATGGATTCCTATTGGATTTATTCTAGATATTGTTCCAAAGTCCTTTGTGGTTGAAATATATTTCCAAAATCCTTCTTTTTCCAATATCAAAGTTTCTACTTGAAGTGCTTTAGTATTTGTTGGAATATGTACATTAGTGAGCCATGCAATATTTCTTCATTTTTCCACTGTGTTTGAGAGAGCTCTGGGAAGTGAGGATGATTTAGCCAAAACATTTCAAATCGAAATGGCTTATATTTGGGCATGGATATTGCATAAATACATAGTTTCATTGGACAATGATCAGAACCCAATTCTGGGAGGATTATTTCTGCAATTGAGGGTCCCCCAAGAATGATGGTCTCTAAAATGAGAAATTGATCGATTTTGCAGGTGATATGTTGGATCCAGATCGATTGTTAGACAAAGTGAAGGTTCCATTCCTGGATTTTATATCAATTAGATTAACATGATCAATGAGATCTCAGAACTTACCATTGTCCTTTTCAAGCCTCCTTCACCCCCCTCTCTTTTATTAAAGTGTGAGGATGATGTTAAAATCTCCTCCTAAAATCCAACTCTTTTGTCCTATCAATCTACCAAGGTAGGCGAGACTATTAAAGAATAAATATATTTGTTGATTATTTTGTGGTCCATAAGCATTTGTGAGTACACCCACCTTGTTGGAACCAATGGCATGGTAGTGTGTTGAAAGTGTGCTAGATGTAGAGAATGGTTGATCAACAATTACAGTGGCAGGGATCCATATGATTTCCACTCCTCCTATTGCACCATTAGAGTCATTGTATATAAATTCACAATGCCTCCAACACCTTATAAAGACTTATGTTGTTGTGTCACCTGGACATTTTGTTTCCTGTAGAAAAATAATATTCGGATCCTATGTCATTATGAAATTATGAAGAATCCTCTATCTAGATATTCCATTTAGACATATTACATTCCATGTAATGATGTTCATCATGAGGAGTTAGGAGGGGGAGAGAATAATCCATCGGTGAGACGTTGGATCTATCCCGAGTTGATCATAAAGTGACCTACCTCTTTAATTACTTGTTTTTCTTATTTATACCCCCCTTTCTTTCCCTCTTTAGGCATTCTTATGGCGTCCTAACCTGGATATTAACCTATACCCAACTTGGAAGTGGCACTTGATATGGAATATATGAAGATTTTGTGGAATTTTTGAAGCTTCTCTACTGGTATAGATTGTAGTTCCTTCCTGTTGAATGCATCCTCAAGTTTTTTAAGATCTATGTTGGCGAGGTCTCATTCATCCATACTCATTACATTATACCCTCCCCTCTTCTAGGCCTTTGTCTACATCCATATAAATATGGTCCATTTTAAAAGACTCGGTCCTTGTCTTAAATATTGTAGAAAATGATCGTGAAGAATCCTTTCGAGCTGAGTTGAATTTCATAGTCCCCTTTTGGGTTCCACCACATTTTGATCCAGCACGTGAGATCTCTTTCAGAGGGCCATAACGCTAAACATTTATCGATTAGGGCATGGTCCTTCATGAACTGAGTGTGCTCTCAAACTCTAGTGGAATTGATAATAGAGCTTGGTGATTTTGATTCTTGAAGAATTCATTTCCTTGGTTCCCAAGTGCGAGTGACAAAACAACAATTTGAGCAACATGTTGAAATATTAAAAGGTCCATCAGCTAAATTTTTTAATAATATGATTTAGTATACCGAGTATGAAATTGAAAGTTGGTTGGTAAATTATGTAAATAAAAATGAGGATACTGAAGATACACTCTACCAACTTTCGTTTGAATTAAGACAATTAGAAGGAACAATATTTTATATTAAAGTTATACAAGAAATAAATGTTGCACCAATGAAAGAATATATTGAAAACTGATTAAAACAATCTCTTATCAAGACAACCAAAGAAGATCAATTAGAGGTAGTTAGTACTGGTCGAGCAACTACATCAAAGGATGATACAAAATGGACACTAGAAAGAAAATGAAAAGGAAGAGATTCAATCAATGTGAGTAATACAGATCACATTCTTCCCCATCTATTTCTCTTCTTATTCCAAAAATCATCTAGTTTTGTTTCATCTTTCCCAAGAAAAGCATAATTTATTCTTTGATTCTTCTCTTTTGTCGTCTTTTTGAGTGCATCCTTATTCCTATTATTTTTCTTTATTTTATGTTCCATGAGTGCTTGATCCGAGTCCAAATTTGGACAAACACATTTTATTTTTAAGACTATCAAATACTATTATATATATTTTTAGAAATCCAAGAGAAATACTTCAGAGATAATCTTTATTTATATACTTTGAAACTCTGATTTTGAGCATCGGAAATTTAAAGTTTTTCCTATCATATTCTCTTTTCCTATCAATGAAAAGACTCTTTTAAAGTTATCTGATATGTGGGCCCTTCGTCTCTCTTTCCTTGCATGTGATAAAAAAAAAAATAATGTTGTGAGGGATGTGAGATTTTTACTTTATGCAAATATTATTTCAGTATAATATTGATGCAAATATATTATTTGTGAGTGAAGGTTCATGGTCCATTTCTCAGGAATTCTCGATGCATGTATTTCTTTTAAGTATTTTCATTTATTTAAATGATAAAGATTTGAAGTTTTCTATTTAGCATTCTCCTATTTTTATATCCTCGTCCCAATATATTCAAAGATAAATCCTTAAATAATACAGAGGAGTACCACCTTTATAAAAACAAAGGGGGAATTTTATCTCCATGAGTTTGTTGTTTCGATCTTAGCTGATTTAAATGTAAACAACTTCATCAACTCCTCTAACCCTTCCACCATTTCCTTTGATGGTTCTCGTTGCAATTGGATTAATTCTTCCAAGGTTGTGAGATCCTTCTCTACATGATGCACTTAGTTTTCATCCATCCATTCCAATTGTTTCTTGAATAGGAAATTCACTCCAAAATGATTAAGGTTGTAGAAGAAAAAATGAATTGGATTACCTCTATGGTCAAGTAGTTCAACTTGCTTTTGTTCCATGACTTCACTTTTATCTTGGGAGTCCTCTTTCATGAGTGAATCCACCCTTGTTGAGTTCAAATATTTTGTTCCATTCATGAGCTCTTCACTGCACGATTCCTATTACATTGACTCGCTTCATCTTCGTGAAATGTTGTCATGAACACACTTCACATATGATAAAATTTATTTCTTCAAACTAATTTCGTTGTTCTGTGACATTAACGATGGTGGAAATGGATTTCCTCTCCTTGAGAAAGTCTAACTCTGAGACTTGGCAATCTTCATCCACTGAAAGAGCCTTCAATTTGTCATCACATGAATCCCACCATAAATTGATCGATTGGATATTCTCTAAGAATATGTCAGCTACTTCCATGCCCATCTTCCATTCTCATCAAGGTTCTTCTTCACTCTATCGATCATCACCTCCATCATGTGTTCATATATTTTTTTTCACATATACATTGTCCGTGATTGTTGTTGCAACTATATGATTGTGCTCCCTTTTATCACACCACAAAACTTCCTTCACAACAACCTGTCTAGTCAACAAGTGCACCCTGGCCCAAAATTGTTTTGACTACAATAGTGGTGAAGATCCAAATATGATCTGATACCACCTGTCATGGCCCTACATTCCACCCAAGGTTCCAACCAGCACCTAAGGGTCATGCGGCACCACAACGTTTCATTCCAATGGGCTAACCAAACCGAAACCTACTATGTCTAACCACGCTTTACTCAAGTTGCACCCATATGTTGTCCTGAGTCGTTTGTTCAATTAATTGTTTTTTTTACTTAACTAGTTACAAAGTTCTTATACTTAGCCAAAACGACACCAAGAACATGAAACCAAAATAGAAAGACACAAATATGAACTTGTGTCCAAACTAACCTAAAACCCAAGTTTTTATAACAAGAAAAACAATGTGTTGATCATGCTTCTTGTGCTGCGTAAAGAAATATCACAAGGAGCTTCAGCTCAATTTACATCAACAATAACCTATGCGAAAATAAAAAGACCTGCTTCCATCGAGTCACCCTATGCCCTTCCTTCATTACCATAGTAAAAAACCAAAGCAAGTCACTTCCCCCTCGTGCTTCATCTTTTCAGAACCAACGACCCTTACCTTAGTTGGTCCGTCCTCCTTCCTTGGTTCAGAACACGTTTTCATTCATGACTTGCTTGCCTCCATTTGGTCAACTCCTCGTGCATATATAGGTGCCCAACTCATGAGCCGATGTGTCTCTTGCCTTGGAGCCGATGCAACATTTGGCGGTTTGTCCACATAACACTCGACCAACCTTCGTCTAAGGTGTGCACGTCCCTTAGGTGAGTCGACCAACTTACCTAAGCACGCCCTCCTCTCTTCTATCCAACATGTTCTTTTTGTTTGGGAATCCAAGTCATGCCCACAATTAATCGTCTACCAATCGATTTTCAACCAATGGTTAAATGTATGTCGCATGACACCTCGATCAAGATCCCCTTGCAACGTCGGGTTCCCAAGGTGACCGAACTTGCCCAATATATGTATTCCTTTGTTAGTTGGTTGGACTGGGTGCCTTATCTGCCCAATTATTCAACAGATGCCCCTTCCGTTCCAGCCAACCCATCGTTTCAAATATACGCTCGTTTCTTCGTTTGGCGGAGTGTCGATCTTTTTCCCATATATTTCGTTAAGCCTCACACCTGACTTATGTCGTAAGCTATGATGTGCGCCCAAGGAACCCCAAATCTCCCCTATATGAAGACATTTGTCTCCTCATTCGCACGACCATCTTGCTTGCCCAATTCATCTGTTTTGGTCTGCAGTGGATGCGTGCACGCTTGGTCTCTATGCCCCTATCCTTACGCCATCCTTACTAGTGCTAAACGCATTTAAATAATTTGAGAATAACCTGATTCAATGAAGGTCAACTAATATGTTACATATCAATTTCAGAGACAAACTTTATTAGAAGGCAATGATGTCATCCCTTGAAACAACTAGGAGAAATGAGGAAACTGCACATTATATGCTTGTTTAGTATCAATATTTTGATCCATATGCACAATATCTTTGTTGGACTTTTTTTGAGGTAAATGCTTGCAGAGGGCATTGTTTTTTCTCTCACTACAATAATTATGTTAATCTGCAAGAAATATTTACTAATCCATTTAAGAGAAAATCGATCATTCGCATATTACAATTTTTAATCTATCGAGTCCGATACAATTTTGGGAGCAACACTAT
>SNQJ01S0048338.1:91084-115489 GCA_010110895.2 Picea sitchensis | reverse complement strand
CACTTATTCAAGATCCATTAATAAGATAACTATCAGGTATAGATTCCCATTGCCAAGGATGGATGATCTGATGGACTGCTTAAGTGGAGCAATTTTTTTTTCAAAGATAGATTTGAAGAGTGGATACCATCAAATTCGTATGAGATAAGGTGATGAATGGAAAACAACATTCAAGACAAACGAAGGTTTGTATGAATGGTTTGTCATGCCGTTTGGCTTGACGAATGCACCAAGTACCTTTATGAGGTTGTTGAATGAACTCCTGAAGGATTTCATCGGGAAATTTGTCATCGTGTATCTGGATGACATATTGGTCTTCAGCAAGACAAAGGCTGAACATTTGAAGCATTTGGCTATTGTGATGAAGAGATTACAGCAGGAGAAGCTGCTGATAAACATGAAGAAGTCCTCATTCATGAAGACAGAACTCATTTATTTGGGGTTTGTTATATCTACAAATGAATTAAGGATGGATCCAGATAAGGTGGAGGTAATCAAGAATTGGCCATCACTGAGGAATGTATTTGAGGTGAGGATTTTTCATGGATTGGCTAGTTTCTACCGAAAATTCATTAGAAATTTCAGTGGAATTAGTGCAGCAATGATGGATACAGTGAAGAAAAGACATAAATCTTTTCACTGGACAGAAGAGGCTGAGAAGAGTTTCAATTTGTTGAAACGAAAGATTACAGAGCAACCAATTCTGGTGTTGCCAGATTTTCAGAAGACATTTCAGGTGAAATGTGATGCAAGCAGGTTTTCCATAGGAGCGGTCTTGAGTCAGGAGGACAGGCTGATTGCATATTTCAGCGAGAATCTGAATGAAGCAAAGGAAAAATACTCCACATATGATAAAGAATTCTATGCCATCATATATGCATTGAAGAAATGGAGGCACTATTTGATTCCAAAGGAATTTGTTTTATATAGTGATAACCATGCATTGCAGTATGTGACTCAACAGGAGAAGTTGAATCAGAGGCATGTTAAATGGGTAGAATACATGCAGAATTTCACTTTTGTGATAAAACATATTTCTGGTACTACTAACAAAGTTGTTGATGCTTTGAGCAGGAAGTGTTTACTATTGCATGAATTCAAAGTCAGGAAGTTAGGCTTTGATGATCTTAAGGACATGTATGCAGATGATCCAGATTTCAAGGAAGCTTATGAAGCAGCTGGGAATCCAGTTCTCAGAGGCAGGAGCCAGTGGATAGAGTATGTGATCCAGGATGGATTGTTGTTCAAAGGCAATCAACTGTGTATTCCAATTTGCTCCATGAGGGAGAACTTGTTGAAAGAGAAGCACAGTGGTGGATTAGCAGGACATTTTGGTCATGATACGACATTTGCAAAGCTGAGCGAGTCATACTTTTGGCTAGGGATGTGGTTAGAAGTCAAGAAGTTTGTAGACATATGCAGGATTTGCCAGCATTCAAAGGGAAGAAAGAAGAATGCAGGATTTTATCAGCCATTACCCACACCTGAGAAGCCGTGGGATGAAATTAGCATGGATTTTGTATTGGGATTTTCGAGGACACAAAGAGGTGTTGATTCAATCCTTGTGGTAGTTGATAGGTTTTCTAATATGGCACATTTTATTCCATGCCAGAAGACCATCGATGCGACTCACATCGCAAATTTGTTTTTCAAAGAGATTGTAAGACTTCATGGATTGCCGAAAAGCATAGTTTCGGACAGAGACACAAAATTCATAGGGCATTTCTGGAGAACATTGTGGAAGAAGATGGGAACTAATTTGATGTTTAGTTCTGCTTATCATCCTCAGACGGATGGACAGACAGAGGTCGTCAACATGAGTCGGGGAGATTTGTTGAGAAGCTTGGTGACAGAGCACCATAGCAATTGGGATAGCATACTACCGCAAGCAGAGTTTGCTTACAATGATTAAGTGAACAGGAGCACAGGAAAAAGTCCATTTCAGATTGTATATGGAATGCATCCTAGAGGAGTTTCTAAACTGAGAGATTCAGAACAGGCTGATACTAGCAGTGCTAGTGCAGGAGAATTTGATGAAGCGATGAAGGAACTTCACAGCCAGGTGAAGGAACGACTGTTGAAATCAAGTCAGGAGTACAAACGCAGAGCAGATCAACATTGGAGACAACTTCAGTTTGAAGTTGGTGATCTGGTTCTGGCACATTTGAGGAAGGAAAGGTTCCCAAGAGGAACATACAACAAGTTGAAGATGAAGAAAATTGGGCCATGCAAGGTCTTGAAGAAAATGGGACAGAATGCTTATGAAATTGAGTTACCAGAGGGCATTGGAATTTCTCCGATATTTAATGTTTCGGATTTATATCCATATAAAGCTGATGAAGCAGGAGTAGAAAGTGATGATCAACCAAATGTCCAGTGGAAAAAGCAGATGCCAGTTGCACAAAAGCCACAGATGGAGCAGATACTGAATAAAAGAGTGGGTAAGAAAACCAGAAGGAAAGAGTACTTTGAATATTTGGTCAAGTGGAAGGGACACCCAGTTGAAGATGCCAGCTGGGAGACTGAAGAAGAAATTCTGAAGCATGGAGATACCGTGCAGGAGCTCATGGACAGGATCCCATGCAAATTTTCATGCAAGGGAGTATGATGCAGGAGCATCCCTCATGACAAGCAAAAACCGACGTGGAAGCAGAAAGTCAGCTGGAAGATGTCCAGCGCAAGTTTTTGAATTTTAAATTGTCCCTTGAAGTTGATGCGCTGAATATAAATGAGATCATTTAATTTTAGGCGCCTTGGTAAAAATGTAATCAGACCTCGAGCCATATGCTCTCGTCTGAGATAGACAGAGGCATTTATAGTAGTAGTTGCAGGTAGATAGAATTGAATTCTTAGATTAGATAGTTCTCGAAGGAAGAGGGAAAACCGAATATAGACACCCTCATTTGTATCATTGTAACAATTAGCAATAGGAAAAAGAAGAGTCTAGAGCATAGGAGAATAGCAGAGAGTTGTAGAATAACACCCATGTACAGATCTTGACTTAATAGAAGAAATTGATTCAGATTCATGGCTGTTGTGTTATTCTCTATGTATGTGTGTTGAATTCTCTACTTATGAGAATTACTTCCTGTTATGCATTTTCTATTATGCTATGTGTGTGATTTCATGTGTTGAGATTTAAATCAGAGAAGAAGAGAAGTGAGCTACAATTGTTTTTCTCTTTTGAGCAAGGATTCCTGCAAGGAGTGCAGTTGAAGTCGTTCGCAAGGAGTGCGTTGACAGAAGGCTCGGGAGTTAAACTCTTGCTCTCAATTCGCTCAGAAGTGAAAGTGGGTTGTTGGAGCCGTGCAAGGAGTGCACAGGCTAAGGGAGGAAGCCTCAGTCATGAAACTGAGCAGAAGTGTTGAAGGACTGCTGCTACGGGCATACGCAGAGTCAAGGAAGCTCGAACAGTTGAAGTGTTCGCAGGCTTGCCGCAAGGAGTCCTGCAAAGAACCTCATTGAGGTTGAGGAAATTTAGAAAAGCTCAGGAAGGTTACGCCTCTGAGTCGTTGAAGATCTGCGTAGACGAGTGTGACTTGAAGTCGGGGAGAAACGTCGCAGGTTGGCGAAAAGGAGAAGGAATCTCGTGGAGAGATACCCTTTTTCATCTCATGGATTATACAAGGAAGAACGGGTGGTCAAAATCTTCTGAAGATATTTCGCGAGGTTCCGAGGATCGTTAGATCTTGCGGAGATGCAAGGAGGTGAATGGACGGTCGAAATCGCCTGAAGAGATTTCATGAAATTCTGAGGATCGTCGGGTCTTGCAGAGGTGCAAGGAGGTTATGGAGAGAAGATTCTGAAGGGTTTGAAGTGGCGAAGTGGCGAGTTATTTGGAGCCATCCATCTGAGAGGACAGGTGGCAGAGATCGGTGATCTCACGAACTCGGAAGTTCGCAGAGTGAAAACCCAATTATTGGGTGTTCAAAGTCGTGAGGCGCGAGGACGCGAAGCGGCGAGATATTTGTAGCCGTCCATTTGAGGGGACAGGTGGCAAGAGATCAAGAGATCTCGCGAACTCGGGAGTTCGCAGGGTAAAGGCCCAAGTATTGGGTGTGCAAAGCTACGAGGCGCGAGGACGCGAGGCGACGAAGGAGCGAGAAGATCGTAGCCGTCCATCTAAGGAGGACAGGTGGCGAGAGATCGAGGGATCTCGCGAACTCAGAACTTCACAGGTCGAAAGTCCAAGCATTGGGTACTCCAAGTCGCGAGGTTGCGAGGTAGTGAGAGAAGGACATCCGTTGGATCCGGAACACAGGAGGACCGTTGGATCTGAGCGAGGGATCGTGTCTCGGGACCTCGCAAGAAAAGGTCTGAGAATTTGGCCACGGGGATCGCGAGGTTGCGAGATAGAGATATCCCGACAGCTGGAGCAGTGTGGGCCATAACGGAGCGCGAGTAGAATACAGGTGGCACAAAAGGATCCGCGAGCCGCGAAGTGTGAGGAGTCGAGACTCGTGTGGACGCCGAGTCACGAAGTACCGAGGAGCCGAGATTCTTGTGGACGTGTGGCAGAGCATAAGGTGGGACCGCACATCTCAGGGACTCACAGACTAGGAGGGTGGAAAATCGACGGTCCAATCGGCAAGGTCGCGAGGCTGCGAGGTCGCGAAGTCACGAGAGGCGCTAACATTAATCCTAGCCCACGGTTGCATGTGGAAGGAGTTATACCCATATCGCCAGATTGGGTATCGCAAGATTTGAAAGGAAAGTTTGGAGTTTTTGAGTCACGAACTCGCGAGATAGCGAGATTTAGTTGACCTCGGAGGAAGGTTGTTGTGGGCGCAGATTTCCCGATAGGGAAATAGAAGAACCTTCGAGTTCTTTGGGCTGAGAAGGAGATGGTCCTGTGAGAGCTGACGTCCCTGGGTGGCGCGCCCCTGCGTCAGCATGACTTTGGTAGTGAATATAAAGAGTCTGGAAAAATATGTGAAAATATATAAGGCTATTAATGAGAGGAATATTAAGGCTAAAGAACAACAATATGGCTTCAATATAAAGATGTTGCGGAGATTAGATAGAATATAGAATAAAATGGCTATTGAGACACATTCGAGCAAGTCCAAGTATCGTAGATCTCTTTCCAAAAGAAAAGAATATAGAAGTGTGAGTAGATATCATCATCCCTCACCGAGGCACTCAACTAGAAGGGAATAAAACAGTCTAGTATATCACTTGTCAGGAAACATAATAAGAGGTCTAGAGTAGGTGAGCTATAAGGAGAAATGAATCTGATTAAGCCTCCTACCTTCAATGGTGAGAATAGGAAATATGAATATGCAGATATTTGGTTGTTGGGCATGAGGAATTACTTTAAGTTGCATAATTGTTCTTCACGAGAAGAAGAGATAATTTTCATCTACTAGCTCAAAGAAAAAACATCAATGTGGTGGGACCAGTTTGTGAAAGTGCAACAAATTGATGAGAAGAAGGTTACTTGGAGGGAATTCAAAATGTATTTTCTAAAGAAATACTTAACCATATGTTACCATGATAAGAAAATGAAGGATTTCTTTGAACTCAAGCTTGGGAGTATGACCATAGACGATTATGAAAGGAGATTTATAGAGCTATTGAAATATGTTTATTTCATCAAGAATGAACAAGTTAAGATTCAAATGTACCTGAGTCGGATTCCATCAATTTTTAGTGACAATAAATAGTATGATGATTGGAAGAAATTGGAGGACGCCATAAGGAGAGATAAATGCTTCTATGATCAACGTAGAGTAAGATCAACTTACAAAAAGGCTTGGGAAGATAAGAAGAAAGGAAAGATAGAACAGAGGAATATGGAGACTAAGCCACCATTCTTTAGAAATAATTCTCAAGGACAACCATATTCTAAGGTTCCCACCAGAATGACAAAAACAATGGGGAAAATACCAAGGAAGTAACCTATGAAGTGTTGGGGTTATGACGGAGATCACATGTACAAATATTTCCCTAGTAGAGACGAAAAAGTGAGGATTGTTGAAAATGTACAATAAGATGATACAACTTAATACATGGGCATCAATGCACCAAGGATCTATGCATCCCTAGATAAAAAACAAGATGAGTTTCAGTCCCACATGATTGAAGTGGAAGGTAATATTAATGACCAACCCATTTTTAATTGATTCAGGAGCTATTCATATGTATCTAGATCCTAAGATGGTGGAAAGATGTCATTTGCAAAGAAGCCATCTTGGAAAACCTTCGTTGGTACAGCTAGCTACATGAGCTAAAAGGAAAATTAATGAGATAGTTAAGAATTGTCCAATGGACATAAATGGACCGTGTACAAAGGGTGATTTGAGCTTCATACCTTTGGGATCATATGACTGCTTAATTGGTATGGATTGGTTGGAAAAGCATCATGTTGTCGTGGATTGCTATAAAGAATAATTTACTTTATTGGATAAAGAAGGAAACATGAGAAGTGTTCAAGCTATTCCAAGAGGAGTAACACTTATAGAATTTTCAGCTTTGCAGTTGAAGAAAAGCTTCAAGAAAGGATGCCAAATCTTTGTCGTGCATAAGGAGGAAACACCTAAGGATAAAGTCCCAAGATTTGGATATGATTTTATGGTAATAGAGTTTGAGTATGTATTTAAATATAAATCAGGGTTTCCACCCAAGAGAGACATTTCTTTCTCTATCAATCTGATGCCTAGAGTTGCACCATTTTCTAAGAATCCTTATAGGGTGAGCATGCCAAAGTTGAAGGAATTGCAAATGGAGCTTGAAGAGATTTAGAAGAAGGGGTATATATCCCCAAGTGTCTCACCTTGGGGTGCCCCAATATTATGTTTGAAAAATAAGGATGAGACATTGAGACATTGCATTGACTTCAAGTAGCTAAATAAGGTGATTGTGAAGAACAAGTATCATTTGCCAAGGATTGATTATATTTTTTATCAGCTAAAGGATGCAAAGATATTTTTCAATATTTACCTTACATCAGGCTATCATTAAGTGATAATCAAAGAAAAATATATCATCAAGACTTCTTTCAAAACAATATATGACCATTATGAGTTTACAGTTGTGCCATTTGGGTTGTCAAATGCATTAGTTGTCTTTATGTGTTTAATGAATGGTGTTTTCCGAATTTACTTGGATACGTTTCTCATTATCTTTCTAGATGAAATTATTTTATACTCAAAATATGAAGAAGAGCATGAGGAACACTTGAGAATGATGCTACAATTATTGAGTGAGTATTAATTGTATCCACCTTGTTCTATTTACCTTTGAGCACTTTCTGGAATTTAAAGTTGGTTTTTGAAACAAATATTTCAGATCACTATGGTTTTTGAAATATTAATTTGATATAAAAAATATCAAAGGTAAAGAGAACAAGGTGGATAATGCACTCAACAAGAGAGTTCATGAGATACATGCTACAACCATTAGCATTTATAAATCTGATTTAAAAGATAGAATTTTTGAGGTTGCAAAATCAGACCAACATTATATGGAAATAAAGATAAAATTACAACAAGGTAATTTGCAACAAAAAATTGAAGTGTATGAGCTAAGAGAGGATGAAATCCTCATGTACATGGGTATATTTTATGTGCCTAATTCTCAAGAGTTGAAAATATGGTGTTAAATGAAATGAATAATGCACCTTATGTTTGGAACCCAGGTTACGAGAAAACTTTTGTAGTTGTCAAAAGCCAATATTGTTTGCCAGGTATGAAAAAGAGGTGGCATATTATATAGATGAATGTTTCGAATGTCAAAAATTCAAGGTTGAGAACAAGCACTTAGTTTGTTTGTTATATCCATTTCCCATTCTTGAGTGGAAATTGGAAGTTGTAACAATGGATTTCATATCTAAGCTACCAAGCAGTCCCAAGAAACATGTTTCCATCATGGTAGTGGTGGATGAACTTACTAAAGCTTCTTCTTTTATTATAATGAAGTTAACTAACAAGGAAGCTAACATCAACAATATTTGTATGAGAGAAATTGCTAGCATACATGGTGTTCCTAAGACAATTGTGTTTGACATATATCCCAAATTTACATAAAATTTTTGGAAGGGATTATTCAAAGGATTTGGGACAAATATGAACTTGAGAAAATCATATCATCTAGAGTTTTATGGGAAAAGAGAGAGGTTAAATCAAGTAATTGAAGACATGGTGAAGATCTATGTAATGGATAAACCATAAAAATGGCAAGACTATTTATGTTTAGTTGAGATTGCATATAATAATGGGTATCAAGCATCTTTGAAGATGAACCCTTTTGAGGAAATATATAGTAGAAAGTGCAATACCACTATAAGTTGGGACAACCTAATAGACTAAGAAAAGGTTGGGATATAATTTATCAAAGAAATGGAAGATTAAATGGTGAATACAAAAGAGCAATGGTTGGGCTATAATTTCTCAAATAAATGGAAGATTAAATGGTGAAGAAAAAACATAATTTAAAGGCTTCCCAAGACAGGAAGATGAGTTATGCAAATAAGAACATAACTCAAAAAGAGTTTAAAGTTGGTGACAATGTATTTCGGAAAGTGAAGACCAAGAGAATCTCTTTGAAATTGGGGAGATGTTGAAAGCTTGCAGCAAGATACTATGTACCCTTTGAAATACTAGAGAAGATTGGTCCTATTACATACATGTTTGTGTTACCTACATCGATGTGCATTCATAATGTGTTCCATGTGTATTTTCTTAAAAAATATGTTTATGATATTAATCATATAATTGATTGGAATGTGATTAAGGTGGGGAAATAGGGAGACTTCTGAGTACATCATGTATGCAGATTGAATTAGAAATTCAAGCAACTCCAGAATCGATTGATCAAGATCATAAAGTTCCAATTAACATGTTATAGTCTTGAAGATGCAATGTGGGAATATGAAGATTCCATGCAAACATAGTATCCACATATTTTTGAAGACATTAGAAGTTTTGAATATACATGTGTATATAATACACTAAGGACAATGCATACATAAAGGGGAGTATATTGTGATACCCCTAGGTTGATGATCCAAAATGGATCCAGAAAGGCCTAAAAATAAAATTTATCAGAATCAAATGAAACTAGTTCCATTGAATAGGGCTAGGCGTGTCGATTCTGTCCATATAGTTTTTTTCGAAAATGGGCACTGTATGCAAAAGCTATTGCGATCTGAACTATTCCCAAACAGATAAAAAGTCAAAATCAAAGTCAATGGATGTCGCCCGTCGTATGACAAATGATGTCAGTAGTACGCCATGTTGATGTTAGCATGACACATGACAACACTAGAGGTTGACATGTGGCAGTCATTTTTGGCATTTTGAGGGATGACATGGACCAGTATGGAAGTAATACATGAGATTGTACAGAGGTGACATGTGGCACTATACAAACGTGACATGTGGAAGTACAGATGTTGGTGTGGTAGTACAAATGTTGACATGGAGGGGTGACATGTGGCAGCAAAAATATTGATGTGGCACTGTACAGATGCTGATGTGGCATTATCCAGATGATAGCATGGCACTGTATAGATGCGACACATGGAATTATAGATGCTAATGTGGAACTATACAGATGTTGATGTGGCAGTATATTGATGATGATATGCCAACTCCTATGGATGAAACGTGGTAGGTTTTGGTTGGCTGACGTGGTCATATGGATGACACATGGCAGTTGATTAGGTAGGCTAACATGGTCATACAGATGACACGTGGTAGTTGATTGTGCAAGGTGACTGTCTCGGTCAAAAGGCGAGGTGACAGTTGGCCCAATGAGGAGGTGCCACATGGCACCTTCATGAAGGCCAAATCTAGAGGTTCCACCAAATCTGGCGGTTACCACCAAATCTGGTGGAGATCCTCCAAATCTCACGGAATCTCGCTAAATCTGGCTAACTATCGCTAAATTTGGTAGAGTATGGCTTATTTATCTGAGCACGAAAATGGAGAAAAAATAGTTTTCTTGCACATAGTCTGAGACTGTATGGATCTGATAGGGTACAATATTGGGATTCGCATCGAGGGGAGGCCCCGAGGGACTATTCAGAAGTAGGTCGACTTTATACTCAAAACTTGCAAAATTTCGAGAGGAGTCTGAATATGGCTTCTTTTTTTGCATCAGAGTAAACAAATAGAAAATTTCCTTCAGATCCCAAGATGTCGAGCCAAGCATAGCCGACCTCATACTCAAAAGTCTCATAATTTCCTATTCCAACCAATGGTGATGGTTGTTTCTGTCTAGAAGTTGCATATTTGAAAGGTGGTTTTAGGAGTTGTTATGTAAGGCTTTATTTTGTATTCTTAAAGAATTGAATATTAATAAGAAGCCTTCCCCACTGAGACAAAGGCCCAGAGACATAAGCAAACTTGTGTGGAACTCCGTTATTAATTTTGGGGTTATGGCTTGTTGTTTTTGCTTCTTATATGGCTACAACTTCTTTCGTTAAACTTATTCTCTTAATTCCTAAATGGTAAAAGAATCCATGCATAAAATTAACTGTAGTGTTTAAAAGATCATTTACATATCAAGTGCTATTAGATAAGGTTGACAATTCATTGCTTGATTTTGCATGATTACCAGGGAAACACTAAGTCATGGTCAAGGCAAACTGGTATAAGGAGATCCAGAGATTGGAACAAGAAAGACGACATCTCAAAGTGAGAAAATGGCATCAGAAGAAGGACTTTGTTAAAACAAAAGAGAGTTTCAAAGAACTTTATTTTCCATGTCGGAGATGGTGAAAGTGTTGTATGATGATTACTTGCAACGGAAAAGACCTTTTCAATGGGAATCTTCAAAGAAAGAAAAAAGTGAAGAAGGAGATGATGCTCCTAAAACTCCTCTTTCACCTCATTCATCTTCGTCCTCTTATTCTTATTCAAGTACAAGTTCAAATTATACTGCAAGAAAACATTCTCATAAACATAAGCTTGATATGCACTACTTAAAATTGATGTAAAATTTGTTTTTCCTATGTATGATGGCAAAGTTAATGCTGAGAAACTTGATAACTGGGCTAGCAAGATGCAGGTATATTGTAATGTGCAACAAATCAAATATGGGGCAACCAAAATCAGATTGACATCACTTTGTCTCGAAGGGACAAATCTCATCGGGTGGAAAAGTAGAATGAAACATGGAACTCAACAAGTTGGTAAGATTTTTCCATCTTTGCATGATTTTATTTCTGCACTTAGAAAACAGTTCTATCCGTTGGGATATAAGGAGAAAGCTTTAATTGAATGGAAAAGTCTTAAGTTAAGAAAAGGACAGTCGGTGCAGGAATATATAGATGAGTTGCATAAGATAGATTTGATGTTATATGTTCCATTAACTACAAAAGAAACTCTTATGAAGTATATACGAGGTTTTCCTTCTTATATTCATAATATTGTATTTATGTTTGGACCTACTAATCTTGATGAGTTTTATGTTCAAGCAACATATATTGAAGCAGGGACAATTGGAGTTGGTGTATTAGGCAAATTATCTTCAAACAAAGAAGGAAAAGGAAAAGGGAATGGGAAGAAAAAAAATTCATCTACAACAAAGGAAGAGAATCTCTCTTGCAAGAATTGCAAGAAAGAAGGGTATGATGATGATCATTGCGAGCAATTTCACCTAGAGAAGAGACTGAAATGGTTCAAAGAGAGGAAAGGGAGGCAAAAAGTTGCAAGAACAACAAGACCAATAGACTTGGGATCATATTCAGGTGATTATTCTAAGATTACAACAATTGGTTTGATAGGTAAAATTGGTGATGGTTATGATTCTAGAAGTAAATTGTTTCATATAAGGGTCATCATGAAACATACTAAAATTGATACATTGATAGATATTGGATCTCAATCTAACTTAATTTTAGAAGAAGTGGTTAAGAAATTGGGATTAAACACTAAGATGCATCACAAACCCTATTCACTAAATTGGATAAGAAAAGATCATAAATTTCCCATAACAAAGAAATGTATCATAAAGTTTTCAATTACATCTAAGTATATGGATGAAGTAAAATGTGATGTGGTACCACTAGAAACATGTGGAATGGCCTTAGGAATCCCTTATTTATATGATCACAAAGAAATATTCTATAGGGAACATAATCAATATCACTTGTTTAAAAAGGGAACTGAATATGTTGTACATGCTCATCATATCAAAGAAAATCAATCTCTTCTAACAATGGAACAATTAAATAAGGCATCTTATGCAAGCAATACACCTATAATTGTGTCAAGTAAATAAGTTGATCTTAAGCATGAACATGAGATGGTTGTAGAATGGAAGTTCAATCATACTTTGCTTCAAGATAAGTTTTTGTCGTGAAAGTTGGTCAGAGATATTGCATCATTTTCAAGCATATTTCTGATATTATCGTTGCTAATGTTTTCTACATGGATGTGAGTGGATTCAATAAGATGTGAATGAGTTCAAATGGATAATAATATGCTTTCAGTTGTCATGGTTATTATCCAATTGATTATTATGCGACATATCCACATGACAGAGTTTAAAGACAAAGGAAAAGTGGGGAGGCCTATGCCACACTTGATGACTGGTTAGTACCCTTTTGGATGATCAAAAGGTCTTAATGGGGAGGAATGATCCAAAATGGATCTAGAAAGGCATAATAATGAAAGTTCTTGGAATCATATGAAACAAACACCATTGTGTAGGGCTCATCATGTTGATTTCAACCATACATTTGTTTTCCAAAAATGGATACCGTATGCAAAAGTTATCACGATCGGAACTTTTTCCCAAATAGGCAAAAAATCAAAGTCAAGAGGTCAAAGTCAATGGTCAAATTCAATGGATGATGCCAGAAGTACGACAGATGATTTCAATAGTATGTCATGCTGACATCAACATGACACGTGGTAGCACCAGAGGCTGACACATGCTAGTCATATTTGGTAGTTTCAAGGATGACTTGGACCAGTATGAAAGTGGCACGTGGCACCATACGGAGGTGACATGTGGCACTATACGGATGTGACACATGGAAGTATGGATTCTCACATGGAAGGGTGACACATGGTAGTAATGGATGTTGATGTGGCAAGGTGATGTGGCAGTACAGATGTTAACGTGGAATTGTACGAATGCTAACGTGGCATTGTACGAATGTTGATGTGGCACTATATGGATGCAGCACGTGGTAGTATGAAAGGATGACATGGAAATATGGATATTGACGTGACACTATAAGGATGTTGACGTGGCACTCTACGGATGATGACATGGGATCCTGTATGGATGACACGTGGTAGGTTTTAGTTGGATGACGTGGTCATATGGATGACACATGGAAGCTAACTGGGTAGGCTGATGTGGTCGTACAGATGACATGTGAAAGATGACTATGCAGGGTGACATGGCTCAGGATAATGGAGAGGTGACATGTGGCCCAATGAGGATGCACCACGTGGAACCTTCTGGTAGGCAAAATCTGGTGGAGATCCTCCAAATTTGGGATAATCTTCCTAAATCTGGCTCACTCTCGCTAAATTTGGCAGAGTTTGGCTTATTTAGCCGGGAATAAAAATCGAGAAAAAATTGTTTTTTGGAACATAGTTCAAGACTATACCGAATGTACAGATCTGACAAGGTGCAACATTGAGATTCGTGCTAAGGGGATGCCTCGAGGGATTGCTCAAAAGAAGGTCGACTTTACACTCAAATGTTGCATAATTTCGAGAGGATTACGAATATGGATTTTTTTTTGCATCATAATAGCCAAACATAAAAGTTCCTCAAGATCCCAAGATGTTGAACCAAGCATAGCCGACTTCATACTCAAAAGTCTCATAATTTTTTGTTCCAGCCAATGGTGATGTTTGTTTTTGTCAAGAAGTTGCATATCTGAAACGTGGTTTCAAGATTTTTTATGTAAGCCTTTCTTTTATATTCTTAAATCATTGAATATTAATAGAAATCCTTCCCCACTGAGACAAAGGACTGGAGATATAGGAAAACTTGTGCCAAACTCTGTTATCAATCTTGGTGTGATGGTTTGTTGGTTTTACTTCTTATATGGCTGCAACTTCTTTCATTAAGCTTCTTCTCTTAATTCCTAAATGGTAGAAGAATCCATGCATAAACTTAACCATAGTATTTAAAAGATCATTTATAGATTAGTTGAACCCCAATATGTAATTGTACAGATAGTCTAGTGAGGAAAGATATTTTGGGCCTAAGTGTCATTGTGTATATGTTTGCTGGTCAGAGTGTCGATATGACTTCAATATCTTCTATTCTGTGTCATGAATATTATTAATAAAATACATTATTTTTGTAGACCAATCAAACAACATAGTATGGGGGGACTAAGAACTCCACTAGAGGGAAAGGGGGATTAAGTTAGGGATATATTATTTTAATATTCCCTAAAGCCCAAATGTTGAGATATCTTAATCTAAGATTCCAAGAGTGGGGAAGAGTATACAATGTGAGCTCATGAAGCTTCATGAAGACAAGTGTCTAGTTGGGGGATATTACCATTGCTGGGGAAGGATCAGAGCCTTAGACTCTTACTATGATACCCCACAACTTGGATTTTTACTTATTATTTATATTATTGTTTTTAATTTAGAATTTTAATTATTTTCCAAAAAGACAATTTGGTCGATTGACCAAAATTGAATTGTAAAACCTAATTATTATTATTTAATTGGAAAAGGGGCACATGTTGATGAAACTATTAAATAGGGAGTTAAGAATCCAAATGGGATGTCTAGATGACAACAGACTGAGACAAGTTGTGGAGTTAACTTAACTTTAAAAAAAACACATTCCATATTTATAGGAGAATCTGTGAACATGTGTAAAGTTGAATTTGACAGGTGGTCAGTGAGAAGGAGGCTCAAGACAAGTGTCACAAGTCCTAGGAAAAATAAAACAAGTCATTAAAAGGGAATGGGAAGCCATTTTTCCAAGAGAGATAAATTTTATAGCTTGAGAAAGGTTATGTGCAAACCAACTGAACACAGTAAAATTTCACAAAGGTTACTCACAACACGGGAGCTTAGAATTTTGCAAGTGGTCACATAGGAAACCCCTTGGATTCCAAAATCAACTCAGGGGTGACAAAGGTGACAAAAACTCTAGTCTAAGGTTGGGAGGAACATGGAATTCAACGTGTGGTTTCTCCAAAGTTTCAGGTTTTATTCTTATTATGAATTAAGTTGATTTAAATCTTACTATGTTTTTATTATGCGTTACTATGCCTAATTTTTGGCATAAATAAACTATAACAATGTTATAAATTAAGTTTTTTATCAAAAGAGGATTGATGTATATCATGAGTTTAGGTAGAAAAACTATGAAATTAAGTTAGTAGCTATTCTAAGCCTAGAACTATGAATAGAGTCCTACTACCAGTTATAAAGTAATGAAACTCATATGTATAAACCCAATTACTAAATCTGAGCTTTATTTATGTAAGAAACTTAAATGGAAGAGAAACAAAGTTTCAACAAATTACATTATATATATATATATATATATGAAAGGAAAATTGTTACAGAGTTGACATATTACACCATGCGTATATTCGAAAGGAAATAGTAACAAAGTTTAATAAAATGCATTATACATATTTTCAAAAGGAAATCAGTATAGAGTTTAAACAAAATACACCATGCATGTAATCGAAAGGAGATTGTTACATAGTCTAAACAAAATGTACCATGTATATATTTGAAAACAATCATTCCATATTTTAGTGAAGTACACTTTGCATATATTCGAAAGGAAATCATTACAACGACCATATATATATATATTCCCGAAGGGAGATAACAATAAAGAAAAATAGGGATAATGATTGTATATAAATGAAAGAAAAAACATATATAGATTATTACAAATTTATGAAATGTGTAAACAATAGATATGAGTTACATACTTCCATGAATGAATATACAATTTATTTAGTCAAATAGCTATGATAATAGAACAATCCTAAAATGCAGTGCCAAACTCAAAGGTAGTTAGGGAACGGAACCTGAATACCTTTCTGAGAAAAGGTATTCCTAAATATCGATGCTACCAACCTCCATGATACCTGTACATCAAACACCAAACAAGTTAGGATGTTGTACATAATTAATTAAACAACAAAAGTGTTTACATAATTAAAATACCAACTTACAATGGATGTACCGAGTATCCTTATATCTCTATTAATCGCTTGAACTACACCCGAGTGTACAAGGAGTCGAATGGCTGATGGGTACCCTAAAAAACAATACACAGGGCCCATCATTAGTCATTTAACCGAGAATAAATGTATCAATAATTTCAAAGAAAATTTATTACAGAGTAAAACTAGAGAGCAAATCGACTCTATGAAAAACAAGTATTCTATATAAACATGAATCCTAACTGGGTTCAAATCACATAAATGATTTGAAAAGGTTCTTCAAACCATAAAATTACATATATAACAAGTCCATGGATAAGACCCTTCAGACCAGGAACAAACTGGAAGAAAAATATTATTGAGAATAAAATATAACACCAAGCATTATATAATAGACTTAAACAGAGTACAATAAGTTTGCTATGGAAAATGTCGTAGAGATATCGAGATAGAGCTAGCGAAATAAAAATTCCCACCACCATGAGCTAATGGCTTGGAAAATACCAACCTATAGAAGAACAAAACAATAAAGGGGTGTTAAAAATCTTACCAGGTTAGTGATGGAACAACCATACACAAATCCAACAACGCTATGAACTCCTAGCACTCACAAGAGAAATTACTTGACACTATGAAATCCTATCAGGGTAGAACACAGAGCAGCGAAAAAAAAACAAGAGGTGTGAAACGAGATAAACCAGGGCAAGTTCAGAAGGGTTAAGGCTCCAACCAAAACCCTAACACTTGGAAAAATTATGGCCCTATGTGTGTACATCCTTAGTACAAAAGCCATGAAAAAATAGTCTCGAGATGCTAACCACAGGTGCCACATGCCATATTGTATGACATGCTGGATAATGACGAAAAGTTGGTGGGAATTAAATTAAGGATCAGACCAATGCAGGTTTAATCACCTCATATAACTAAAAAACAACTCTACCTATGCCAAGTGTTATCCAATGCATGATAGGATAGGGATAGTGCTAATTTATATCAAATCCCATATTAATATATATGTTGTGTATTAAGAGCCAATGTCCAAATAAAACCAAATTAATACATGTGAAAAGTGAAAACCATTAATGTATGACGAGACAATGAAATAGCTTGGGGTGAAAATTATATGAGGATGTTAGAAAGGATCATATAGTACAAACTTCAAACACTATGTTAACAAGGACTTGTATCGAATATCAACGTTAACCATAAGAGGGTATTAAAATTAAATAATAGGACTTAGGATAACCTTATAATATATATATATATATATATATATATATATTTATGTATGGAGTTTATCAACCTCATTATAGTATAGAATAATATAACTTAGGTGGCGAGAAATTATGAAGGAAGGGAAGTAAAATAGATTATTATGGTTGAATAAATGGTGTACAATTCTTTTTTATTCTCAGAATTTAAATTTTGTGACATAATGGTATCAAAGTTGTAGGTTACAACACTTGGCTTTTTATGGGCTTTACAACAACACAAATATAACATGTAAAATTGTCTTGATTTTATTCTTACCTCTAAGAAGAAAACTAAATTGATTTTACAGGAAAATGACAGAAGTACCTGAGGCTCAGGGAGAATAACATCATCAAGAGAAACCTGAACAAGGGAATGTAGGTGATGGACATCTCTGGGTGGATTTGAATAATGACAAGAATTCATAAATTATAAATATAGTAATATATATGAGAGAAGAACTAAAAACAGTAAGAGAAGATAATCAAAGAAGTCTAAACACTCAAGAGGAACTAAATGCAATTTTGCGTGAGAAATTCTGCAATCAAAATATTGATAAAAATTAGGGGCATGATTCTAGCAATTCTAAGATAGCCCAACCAAAGAAGAAAGAAATAAGATTGGAGTATCATGAATCTAAGACATATTCAATATACATGGATACAGAAGACACAAAAACATGTACTGAAAGTAGTTCTAGTCCTAAACAAAGAACCAAAAAGAAACCTAAACAACATGATGAAGTCATGGGAGAATTTAAGAAGTTTAAACCATCAAACTTCAATGGGGAAGTGGATATTGGTGAATACGTAGAGGCATGGATATCTAGTATGAAGAAATATTTTCAAATATACAATTATTCAAGTGAGCTTAAATCTCAGATGGCTATTTAAAATCTGGCAGAAAAAGCAGGCATATGAAGGCAAGATATTAAAAGAGTGAAAACTATTAATGAAAGAAAAATCACTTGGAAAACCTCGAAGATATATTTTAAGAAACAATACATGTCTGAACAGTAATATAAGGGTAAACCCGAGGAGTTCTATGAACTGAAAATGGGAAATCTTATAATGAAATATTTATGTAGTAAGTTTATGAGTTTGTTGGGCTATGTGCCTTTTATTATGGAGGAAAAACAAAATATCCAATGATTTTTTAGTTTCTTACCTAGTTCTTGTAAATATCGAATTGATTTTGATAATCCAAGAAAATTGGAAGAAACCACGAGGAAATCCAAACTCTAATTTGAGTAATATAAAAACAGAAATGAGAATTCTATGAATTGGAATGGGAAAAGGTTTAGAGGTTTGACCCTAAGAATAAATAGGGAACTTATTCTAATAGAAATGTTAAGATATTCCAACGAGGTAATAAGTTCATAACAAGTAAAATTTTAAATCAGATTGAAAATAAGGGTGCCAAACCACCAACATTCTTCAATAAAGAAGCTGCCCAAAAAGAGAGAGAAAAATAATGGGAATGTAGTGGTCCTCATTACTATAAATATTCTCCTCTTACAAAGAAGGGAAATAACAATGTGAAAATAGTACAAGAAGCAACTACAGTTGGTGAGACAGAAAGATATGCACCAAAAATCAATGCAGCCTTGGAAAATCAAGAAGCAGACCATCAAAATTTAATGGTAGAAGTTGAAGGTATGATACATAATCATCCAATTATTGTTTTAATTGATACAAGTGCTAGTTTAAGTTATAGTTCACCAATAGTTGTAGACATTTGTAAGATACATAAATAAAAGTTTGAAAAATCATGGTCAGTACAATTAGCTATAAGAACTAAAAGGAGAATTGCAGATGTTAAAAACTATGAACTTGTATGAATGAATTAAGAACACAGTTAGGCTTAAACATATTACCTTTAGGGTCTTATAATGTGCTAATCGGTATGGATTTGTTGGAAAAAATTAAATTGGTCCTAGATTGTTACAATAAATCATTTACCTGTGTATATGAGAGGAGTAACATTATAAACGTTAAAGGACTATCAATAATTGTTAGTATTAGAGAAATACCAACTTTACAAGTTAAAAGATTCATTTAAAAAAGGTGTAAAATACTTTTTGTACACATATATTATAATGAAAAAGAGGAAAGTAATAATGAGATAGATAACTTTCCCGTATTACAGGAATTTCAGGATGTATTCCAGGATATTCCCAGACTACCTCTTATGAGAGAAACATATTTCTCCATATACTTAGATCAATACCTGCTTCAAAATATCCTTATAGGATGAATATACTAGAGTTAAATGAATTAAAAAGTCAATTGAAAGAATTGATAAATAAGGAATATATTGGACCAAGTGTGTCTCCATGGGGAGAAACAATACTTTTTGTTAGAAAGAAAGATGGAACATTTCGTCTATGTATTGGTTATATACCTGTTAATAAAATGACTATTCAAAATAGATACCCATTACCTCATATTGATGACATGTTTGATCGAGTATGATGAGCTACAATATTTTCTAAGATTGACTTACATTCTGGTTAGCATCAAGTTAGGATAAAGGATGGGGATATTTATTAAACAACATTTAGAACGAGGTACAAGAATTACAAATATATCGTAATACCTTTTGGGCTGACTAATGCCCCAACCTCATTCATGTGCTTGATGAACAATATTTTGGGTAAATGTCTAGACAAATTTGTGATCGTCTTTATATACGATATACTCATCTATTCAAAGGATGAACAAGATCATGAAGAACATTTAAGAATAATATTAAAAATACTAAGAGAACATAAATTATATGCAAAACTTTGTAATTGTGATTTTTATAAAGATCAAATTCAGTGTTTGGGACATATGATTTCCAAAGAAGGTATAGTTGTTGACCTGAATGAAATAAAGGCTATAATGAATTGGAATGAACGTAAGGATTTTTTAGACATAAGATCATTTATGGGTATAACTGAAAGTTTATAGAACGATTTTCTAAGATTTCATATCATATAGCCTCATTACAAAAGAAAGGAACTAAGCTCATCTGGTTCAAGAAATGTCAAGAAAGTTTTAATAAATTAAAGCAACTCTTAACTACATCTCCTATATTAAAATTGGAAAACCTAGACAAAGACTTTGTAGTATGTACGGATGCCTACCACTAAGGGCTTGGTGGAGTGTTAATACAAGAAAACCATGTAATAGATTATGAATTTCAAAAATTAAAGAAACATGAATAAAATTATGTTACACATGATTGGGAATTGGATGCAATAATACATGCATTAAAGATGTGGCGACATTATCTAATAGTCCTAATTTTTTTTATTGTTGATGGATAACATCGCTCTAAAATATATGTTTGATAAACATAATTTAAATTCTCACCAAGCAACGTGGTTATCCTTCTTAAGTGTGTATGATTTTGAGATAAAACACATAAAGGAAAAAGAAAATAAGGTAGAATATGCATTAAGTATACATGCAAATATGATAAATATACAACTACTAGAAGTAATTACGAAATAGATTTAGAAGAAAGCGTAATAATAGCAGCTGAAAAAGATCTAGAATATCAAAAAATTAAGTTAAAAATTGGTGATAATTTAACAGTAATAGAATAATTGGAATTTAGATTCTCAAAAAGTGGATTGATAATGTATAAAAATAGATTCTATATACAAGAATCTAATGAAATTAAGCTATTACTTTTAGATGAGATACCTTAGAAACCATATTTTGGACACCCATGCTACCAAAAATTAATAACTATGCTAAGAAAGGAATTTTATTGGCCAAATATGAAAGGTGAAACTACAAAACATCTAGTTATATGCTTGGAGTGTCAATAGGTTAAGGTTGAACATCAACATCCAGTTAGACTACTACAACCCTTACCCATTCCATAATGGAAATGATAAGTGATAGTATGGATTTTATTACTAGATTACCTAGAAGTATTAAGCAAAATGACTCAATTATGGTTGTGGTTGATAAATTAAGTAAAGAAACACATTTCATACTTGTAAAATCAACCTACAAATCTATTAATATAGCATAAATATTCATGAAGGAAATATTTAGGTTACATGGAATTCCTAAAGTTACAATATCTTATAGAGATGTTAAGTTTACCGGAAAATTTTGGAAGGCATTATTTAAAGAGTTAGATACCCAATTGAATTTCAATACCGATTGTCATCCGCAAACAGATGGGAAAACTCAAAGAACCAATCAGATTCTTGAAGACATTCTTAGAATGTATGTTATGAACACACCCGGTAAATTGGAAGAATATTTGTATTTAGTTGAGTTTTCTTATAATAGTCATCATCAAGCTTCAACAAAACTTAGTCCTTTTGAAATTTTGTATGGCAGAAAATGTAATACACTTGTTTCATGGAGTAATATTGTAAATAGATTGATGATAGGACCATATATATTAAAAGACATGGAACTAATAGTGAAACAAGCATAGAAGAGCCTGGAAGTAGATCATGATCTCATGATAGGAAAAAACGTTATGTTGATGCAAAAAGGACTCCAAGAGAGTTCAATGTTGGAGATCATATGTATATTAGAGTTAAACCTGTTATCCCCATTTTCTAGGGATAAGTAGGAGATCATGTCTCGAGGCCCACGGGTCCTAGACATGGAGTATTGAGAGCAGAATTGACCTGAGCATGGCCCTGGAGGGCCCATCCTTCTTCTTCTTTGCCTGTCCTGTCCTGTCAGCAACAACAACTTCCATCACCATCGGCTTGGACTTGCATCAGAGAAGACTCTTGCTCCATGAGGTAATTGGTCCAAGGTATCATTGTATGTGTCATGTTTGATCGTTATAAATTTCTTATATATGCATCAGGTTCCTTACATTTCTGACAACTGCTTGGATCTTACACTAATCCACTTGACCATTGTTGGGGGGATTAACAGGGTTCCCTAGCAAGCTTGTATTTATGGGTTTTGGTTAGCCACTAGGCGGGATTTGCAGAGCCATCGTCCGCTCCCACCATTCTATCACTTTACATCTTATCTCCCATGCATCCATCCCATTCCCGTAGTCCAGCCATTAGGATGACCTTTGAGGGTTATAGTTTGTCCTGTGGGAAGAAGGGGCTAAAGGCCCAAGGGGTAAAAGCAGCTGGTAAAAGATAAAAGCCATAGGAAATAAATACCTAGAGATCCCTGAGAAGGCAATAAAAGGCCTCTTGATAAGAAACAAAAGGGACCCTAAGAGAAATAATAAAACAAGACCTAACCAAGAGGATGGGAGGTCTCATCACGAGTCGACCCATTATGTTCATAGGTATCTAGCAGTATGGCATTGCCATTATCTGGTCACCACGCCAGGGAAATGACCTTTGGTTGCATGGCCAAGGGAAATGGGGTCTCATCATGAGCCAGCCTTATCATTTCTGCAAAAATACTAGTGGGTAACACTGTGAGCTCTGGTCACCACGCCAAGGCCGTGTCCTCTGGTCAAACCTTGAAGTAAAAAGAAAGAAAAACAATAAATAAAGAATAAAGGCAATAAAGGGGCTTGGAAAAAGTGCATCCATGACGGGTACAGCTCACCTCCTACAAAGGCACCCACGGACAACACCTACCCCTGGTCTTACTATAACTGGACACTCCTCAGACCATATCACTTCATGTACATGGCTTGAATGATATTCTATGGAAACTTTCCTTCTCTTTTGGATACTTTCCCAATAGGTTGTTCTGTCCATTCCTTCGACTTTGTATAGTAGATCAGTGTAGTGTCTTTGAGCTCTTAGATGATATGCTAGGGATTTTATGCATGTATTTGATAAATTTAATGATGAAACATGATTGGCATTGCTATGATCCCGAGGACTGATGAGCCCATGGAGGGCGTAGTTTTTGATGTGCAGGACCATACCCGACGGACAGGTGCTAGTGGACCGATACACATGGGGATATGATTAGCTCCGACCTCCATGGGGCTGAAGAGCCCATCATATGGTTGCTGGGATGGAAAATATAGGACAACATTATGATGAGCCACTACACAAGAAGAAAGAAGGACGTTCCACCCAGGACACTTTGGTAGAGCCCGGCCCACGGGGAATCCCCCCACTGCAAATGGAACGTTTGTCTTTGATGGACAGAACGTTACCTGAGAGAGATGAATGTTGTCTTGAGCGTGTGGCAATGTGCTGAGGTCATTTGGCGCGTGTGGCAGCTTGGAGGAGCCCAAGAAGGGCCAACGTTTCGTTTTTCGATGTTGTATTTGCCCAAAAAGGGCCAACGTCTTTCTCATAGGGGCTTGATGTCCCTCTTTTTGCTCATATTATGACATTTTTCTAGCATTTAATGTAAAAACAGTGTAAATATTATTGTCATCCTTGTCGACTGTTTTAATGACCTTAATTTTAATTCAAAGGTCATGGATTGGTATAAATAAAGGACGTTTCTCCTCATTTTAAACATAACACAACTCATTCTCTTGTGAGAGACTATCTTTTAGTCTTTGTCTTGGTATTTTTGGTCTTGGAAGTGAGGCACAACTCTTATTGGAGGATTCTTCTTGGCATGTATGGTGTTTCTCTCATTGGATGGTTTATAACTAGGGTTTGATTAAGCATTCTTCATGATTTGTAAGTAAAGTTTTCATGCAAAAATTCTTAAATGAATGGTTGTAGGTTTGATTTCTTACATTTGCTATATCATTGCTATTATATTGCTAAATCTTGAAGCCCTAGGTAGCAAGCACACAAGTAGGTCCTTGCTATATGTCCCCATGCTTGAGAAACTTGTTTTAGCCATTGATTAAGGAAGATATAGCCTAGCCGTTGCTACACTTATCTCTCCTTTTTCTGAGTTAGCTTTTAAGTATAGGTTGAATAGAGGAGACGTCCTAGGCCAAGTTAATTCTACACCTAGGGTTTTAACCTTCTAGGGTTTGAAGAGCCTTTCTCCCGCAACACTTTTCTCCCTTAGACTTGTACTTTGAAGCTAACCGTTTTGCCAAGAATATTTAGAGAAAGAGGAAGGAGAATGAGGCCCTGCTTAAGCAACACCAGAATG
>SNQJ01S0048338.1:63535-75334 GCA_010110895.2 Picea sitchensis | reverse complement strand
GCCAGGATCCTGATCTACGGTCGTCACCTTAGCGTTAAAAGACCTATGGATCTCAATGCCCTGCTTTTCTGTGCAAGGATAATGAAGTGAAGGACGAACCTATCAGCCATCTACCTCTGTTGATGTCCTTGCCTGATTGTTTGAATTGCATCTTTCGGTATGGCCTCTGCATATGGATTATCTTGCTTCCTTGTTGTTTACTTTTCTGTGCCTTGACTGATAGAAGCCTTCGATCCTTTCGATGAGTTTCCTTATGGCCCTGGCATTCTTTTACTGTTGTCAGCATTTTTATATTGGTATTCTGAGATGTAAAAGATCACTTCGACGAATGTAATTTGTGATAGCTATAATCTTAACGTCTGCGTTCAATAAGGTAATGATGTAAAAAGATTGCTTCAACGAATGTAATTTGTGATAGAGGTAAATTTTAACTCTGCATTTGCATTGGAAGAGCGATTTTAACCCTGCATTTTGTTTAATTCTTGGCATACTTTCACCACGTCTTCTGTTGGGTGTGTTTTTGTTTTTCCATTTTGATTTTTGGGCGGCCACTTCTAAATCTTTGACCGTGTTCCTCTACTAAGGCGTGAGGACTGCGTCACCCATTTACATGAATACCTATGCAAAATATTCCTTGGGCGATCTTTTTTTTTCTTCGTTGTGTTTCGTATCTTACTGTATTTTTCAATGGTATTATTTACCTCTGCACTATTTTTGACTCGATTGAAACCTTTTAATGTATTTGGACTATGCTATTGGGACCCATGGAAGTCATTGACCTGAGTGAACCAGTAAATGCTCCGTGTTTAATGTGAATGTTGAGGAATGACTTTCGCGTTTTAATGCATTTGGTTGATTTTGCGTTTGGTGCATTCTTGACAAATTCAAGCTCTGCGGTTTTTTTTCAATCTTGTTTTTCTCTCTCATTTTATATCTCATTTTAAATCTGGCTGGGAATTCCTGCGTTTTATACCTTGATTTGCTTGACTGGCATTGCTACTTCTTCAACAATATTCGTTTGTTGGGGGAGAAAATTTGTTTGATGGAAAGGGGCAAAATTGTGAGGAATGAATGTTATGGAATCCATCAAGTTCAATTTTCAGAAATGAATAAAACTCATAATACGTTTGTAATAATTACTTTGAACATATATGTATTGGAAGGTTGTCTCTGATTCAAATATAATAGAGCTTGCATGTAAGCATTTTTTCTTGAGTTGGAACCGTCCATGGCCGTGAAATTCACCCTGCAAACTTTTGGCCAAACCTTGACCTGCTATGGATTCTTCCCAAAATTGATGTGGCATGGATTTGCTCATAACTTATTTAGAAACTTTTACGCTCAACCTTTGCTAATCCATGGAAATTGTGAGAGTTTGATCTTTAGATGAATTATTTTTGCCAGTCGATCTTTGGATGTGTTAATGTTGACAAATATTTTGGTAAACACAAATTATTTGTTGTTGTCATTTTCATCCATTACTAATCAAGGCTTCAACGATCAAGTCCGATTTCTGGATGAATTACTTTTGCCATTTCTTTTGGAACCGTTATTGTTGTGAGAACCACCGAAGTGAAAAAAAAATAAAAACTATTTGTCTGAGCCATTGATAGCATTGGAATTATAATCTTGTCAACTTTTTAGCATTTTTCAACTTCTTTGCCTTTAGAGATTTTAACTGATATATACTCATAACTTCACCTGAAATTCCAAGAGTAGTTTATATTCTGTAACTTGAGATGATTGAATTACAAAGGATTACAGATTTATGAGTTCATAATACCAAGGTTGACATAGCTATCTCTAAAAATAGAGAGAGTCGGTGTCATCTGATAGATATAAAACCTTGCTTAAATTCTCCAGCGATTATATCGGTAGTTTGGTACACCTACTTCAAGAAAGTTAAAACAAGGCAGTAACTCTCATTAATGCTTATGACAGTAATTTTATCATTATGAAGTGACAGTGTGAATGGAAGAAAATGTTAAATTGTTAGTTAAAACGACAGTTGAAATGACAGTTGATTTTGCAGTAATTTTTTTTTTAAATGGCAATTGGCATTTTGTTAAATGACTTTAACAGTGCTGAGATGTCCAGATTAGAGCCACACACTAATAGTTGGGGAAGGGCAAGTAGTGGTTTCCAATTACTTGATAACAGTTGGTTAATGGTTTAGCATTATGACTTGAAAATAACATTTGGGGTTTATTAGAAGTTAGTAGTAACTGTTGTGTTTTTGGAAATCCTTTCTGATACCTTTATTGTAGTGTTTTTGATTGCAAATGTATATACAATTTTCCTTTAGTATTAAATAATATAGTCTTCTATGCGGGCCATAAGTAAAATAATTCATGGCCCATATTCAGTAAAATGTTTTAGATGATCATCTTTAAAATATTCTTCAAGATATATAAGATTTGGATTTTCACTGGAAGCAAGACTTCGAAGTTATGCTTTATCTTTAGATTTCAATTATTGGAACTCTTCAGTGTAACTATGCATAAGATGTGACCTTGTATGGATTAACCTAGTTTTCAATGTGGACAATAATTTAATATTCCAATGTTCGTCAAAGTAAAATACTTGAGTGGTCTTAATTATTATTGGAAGGATATAAGATTTCATTGGAAACCAATGGACGAGATATAGTTATCTTTAGATTCTTTTATGAGATATATAAATTTTTAGGTTCAATAAAATACCTTTTAAATATTTTGAAAAACTGATAAGATTTGGATTTTATGGGAAGTGAGTAGTCAAATTTATACCTTCTTTAGATGATTCCTTCATTAGATTCCATTATTGTAACAATTCAGAGTGTAAGTGTATATAATAGGCGACCTTATATAAAATAACATAGTTTTCAATATGGGCAGAAATAAAGTGTTTCAATGTCTACCTTACACAATTACTTTAAAGGGCCAACTTTAAATATTCTTGAAGGATTTATAGGATTGATTATTGTGGACTGAAGTGTCCTGGATGATCTTGATGTTGGCATTTAGCTTTGTCGGCTTGGACTTGTTGTTGGGGTGGGATGTAGACACCTCTTTGTTCCTCAGAATAGTCGTGAACCCTAAGACCTTAAATGGTCAAAATCGATGGGAACCTAGGCTTGAGCGTTGCTTATGTGTTTGGAGGTCCTAACTATTGCAGGGTAGGACGGGCAGGTAGTCATTCTTATTCTTCGTCAGTTGAATGTCATACATTGCTTCTAGGTGCTTGTTGTGATTTTATGTTAGGTCGTTATGTTGTTATTGCATGAGTTGCATGCGTTGTGTTCGTCGTCGTGTTGCGATGTTGAGTAGAAAGTCATTATTAACTTCCTACACAAAAAAAAAAAAAAAAATTTAAGGGTGTTTTTACCGGTTGTACATTGTAGGAGTCGTACCGGATGGGGATGTAACATTTATATATGTTGTAGAAGTGCATATGAGCTCATATACAAAGAATTCAAAATTAATAGGACAAAAAGAACAGAATAGGGTAATTCTTCTCAAATTATGTCACAAATTGATTATTCTTTTCTTTATGCATAGATCCCTGCAATTCCAAGAGATAAATTTTATTTCTTAAATGCTAAATGTCTAGTTCCATTGTCATAACAGTTTTTTGAATAGTAATTCCATGGTGAATTACCATTTTGTAATATCTCTTTTCTTGCATAGGCTACACTTTTTTTCCAAGACCCACCAGGGGATAGTGGCAGGGTCGCCATCCAAAATGATGCCCATCAAAACCCATCAAGCTAGTAAGTTTTGACTTTTCCAACAATTATTAAGAAATTAATAAAAATTATTAAAAGGAGATAACTAAATTTATAGAGAAAATATGGAATTATAAAGAAATTAAAAATAATAAAAAGTTGATTTATTATAGAAAAATCAGTAACCCAAAATTAAAAAATCAAAATTATCATTTTATAGTTACTAATTATAGTTACTAATTAAAAAAAATAATAAAAAGTTTATAGAGAAAATATGAAACTATAAAAAATAAAATAAAGAAAAATAGTAGAAAGTTGATTTATTATAAATAATTTACTAACCGAGAATTATAAAATGAAAATTATGATTTTATGGTTGATAATTAAAAAATATATAATAGAAAACAAAGAACAAACTATCATAAACTTTGTAACTAAATGAATACAATAGAACCTTAAGCACCTTAACGTAAATGATGTTTTACCATTTATGAGAGGAATAAATTAAAGGAAGATTTTTTTTTTTTTTAAGATTTCTAACACATAATTATTATATTTAATTTTACAATATTTATAATTATATATTATTTTTATAGTTTATATATATTTTGAGTGACTCTAATGATTAAGAACATGTGTTGTATATATACTTTAGATTTTAAAAAACATAACTTTTTTTACAGTATAAAATTTGAAAAATGATTAAAGATTTGCACCTTTAAAAATTTGATCTCTCTTAAAACTTGATAAATCCAAAGTTAAAATAAATCTATGTTGATAATATTATATATGTGTTTTGATTAATTAATTAAATTTGTTATTTGTATATATTTAATATATATGACTTTAAAAATAAATTATATATATATAAAATTTTAACACAATTAACCATATATAATTAATTTGATTTTAAATCAATCTTAAAAATAAAATAAATATTAACTATATGCACAATCAATCTTTACTATTAAATAGTAAAAGTAAAATAAATATTCGATCTGATCATCAACAACGCAATGTACATTTCTCATAAAGTACATCCAAACATGACTACAAACACTCCTCCATTACTTAACTTACATCACACCGGCCATATTAAAGGATATCCCTCCATGATCCGACGTAGAGCGAGAAATACAAGTTAGTCCCGTTGGGACCCCAATGTAACCATTGAAGAAAGGATAAGATTCCTTTTCCACGACAGGAAGACATTGGATAAGATTAGCATGCGGAGAATCGCAGCGTCGAACGGCAGCATCCAGCAAAACTGTGGTACCAACGTAACAACAAGAATCTCAATGAAATTTTGCCGACAACGTCGTGTCACATACAGAATTTTATAAATGTGTTTGGTTCTATCTACCTTGTCTTTTACGTGAAGGTCCTCCGACAAATATGTAGATATCGGAACTGTTTAAAGATCCTCGGAGAAATATGGGGATATAATTAACCTAATAGCTGGGAAAAAACCTTTTTTTAATTATAATTTTATGAATAGTGGATATTAAATCATGAAGATGATTAGGGTTTATTAATACTAAAATTGGTTTATGACTTTAAAAAGATAAAAAATTACTTAAATTTGTTATTTGGATGTTCACAAAAATATTAAGAAAATTTTGTTATTTGGAGAGTTTTGTGAGTATTTTCGAGCTGAATATTGAAGAGATATTAAAGAGCTAGGTTTTCAGACCTAAAGAGTGAACTCCTGGGTGAACAACAATTGTCTATTGTTGTTTCCTCGTATCTTTTTCTTGGAAGTGAGTTCCCTTGAGTTCCCAGTAGAGATATTGTTGGTTATTTAAGTCAGAGAGACCTTGATAAACGAATGTGATGCCTGAGGAATTGAGAGCAGTGAAGGGGTACATTCATTGTGTTGGGAAAGTCAAGAGGAAGAGATCTGGAGGAGGCTAGTTGTAGAGAATACTAGTGGGTTGTATGATTTGAAATGTAAGTGGATTATGAGAAGTACCCTTCTATGTGTTATATTTTTCGTGGGGGTTTAGGGGCAGCGCTCCACATAAAAAAAAATTGCCTAGAAAAACATGTCACATTTTTTCCTCATTTTTCGTGTTTCCTCGATTTTTGTGTCCATTGTTGGGTATTTTTTCAAAACATGTTTTTTTTGCTAGTGGTTTTCTATTTTTGTTTAAGGAATTAGGGTCGTTGACTAATCTAGGTCATTGGGTTAGGGTTTTGGATGCATCTGGCTCCTATATGTATATTGTATTGTAAATAATGTATCACTATGAATGAATATAGAATATGTTAGTTTTCCCGTTTGGGTTTCCAAGAAAAAATATTTGTGTAATGTTTGTATTTTCCATTATATATTTTTGGTAATGTTTGTATTTTCCATTGTATCTTTTTGGTTCTTTTACTGAAAATCTGTTTGTAGTAAATATTGTACAAGGTTAAAATCTTCATCCAGTTGGGTGAAATTTTCATTTCCAAGTAATTGGTTGCATAAATATTTTAAAAGATAAGTGTTTATTTATTTTTTTAGTTTCGCTTATGAGTTATATGGTTTTGTTTTTACCCTTTACATGAGAATGATTTTTATGTTATTTGGTAGATGATTATTTTATTGTATTATGTTCATTTATAATTTTATAGATGCATTTAAATTATGGGTTTCATATTTTGGTTAAATATGTGTTTAATTCATAGATATAAGTATTTAATTACCAAAAGAATTTTTTTAATTATGTGTATTTTTGACATCTCATGCCTTGTCAAGTCACAAGTTCTTGCTGGTATTGGATCGGAGATTGTTGGTACTAGCTACACACAATTTTTTAACTATTAAAATCTACCACCTATTTCTTGACATATCATTGACATCAAAATGCCAACCTTGGCTTCTTAATTTTTGTTTCTATTCATTGACTTCAGTCTCACCAGTTTAACATGGGAATTTCTAATTTCCTCCTAGATTCCTTTGTATCTTGAATGGGTGATATTTTAAAATTTTCTTATTGTTTCATATGCACTAGCTTCAACATTCTCTACCATGGAGAAGAATGTTAGTCTCCCATAGAAAATTTTCAAACATTTACAATTCACCAAATTGGCCTACTAATATAGAGATGATGTAAAAGAATGTTGAGAAAAAACAATGCTTGAGTTGATCACCAAAGCATAGTGTTGCATAGGGATCTAGTTAGATCTTTGGCATGCTCCGTCTCTCAATTAATTTATGAATGGAGAGAAAATAGATTCTTAGATCCCAATCTTGGAGATCTATTTCTAGACTCACTTTCCTTGACAAATGCCAAGAAACTTACACATACTGTATAATAGCTAGACAATAATACATTAGATTGGTAATATGAGTATACACAACAATTGTATTCTACACACCACTTCTTAACACCCATTCATTTGGGAGTCAAACTAAATGAAGACATTCTACTACAACACTTCATGCATGTTTCTACCCCATAGGTTAACGATAAGAACCCCTTTCATCTGGGTTTCATTTGAGAAAGATGTTTGGTCAGACAATGTAGTAGTTTATTGGAATTTAATCCAAACACCAAACATATATCCACATTATTGTTTCTAAAGAGGTACTTATTGTGAATTATTATTCCAGTTTACTGCATTCCTTGTAATAAATAAGGGAGATAGCCACGTAGTGGCTAGTCACTGCCTTAAAGAAACCTAAATTAATAATGCGATAACACACATCCAACTGTATGAGGTGAAAATCTTATGAGTCTATCAGTCCACCTAAAATTCGAAACAACATGATTGAATGATAAAATGTTCTGTGGGAAGCTTAATTTCAAAATTGTAATGACTAAATCAGATAATAAAACACATAGATTACACTGCTTCTTGAGAAGTTTATTATAATTAGTATACTTCATTATAATTATTATATTAGAGTTTGCTTACAATTAAAATTAAAAAACGAGAAGGAAGTAAAAAAGATTGTATTTGGTTACACATTAAAAACTTAATTAATTAAGATAACAAACAAAGTTATATAAAGTCGAGAAGATGGAATTCCCACATACATATTGGGTTAGATATGCCACACTAGAATAAGTAAATTAATTAGGATGACCAACAAAGTTATATGAGGTAAAGAAAACGGAATTCGCACACAAACTTTATTTTATTTTAGTAGATGTTTTGGGACTATATTTGACAGCAAAAGCGTCCCCTCACGGTACACTAAATGATTAGACCGTAGTTTCCTGTAATTGTCCCATCCCGTGACGACTGATGACAATATGGCTTTCAAATTCCATGAAATGTCAGTTTTGAGAAGAAGGGAATGACACTTTCCATAGTTTGTCAATTCGAGGATTCGAAAAAAAATAAATGACAGCATTTGACTTCAGTGGCATCTTGGCGGGAAACCTAACATGTCATCAATGGATAATTTAAATACCCTTTTAAAAAAACTAATTGGATTGTTGGACTTTGATCACAGTTTACTACATATTTTGAAACAAGTATAAATCAAATGCAATAACAATTCTGCGCCATGCAAGATCCAGGGATCAAATACTTATATGAAAAATGTGAAACTTCATGCCCAGACAGTTGCTACTGTCCAACGGCTCCACGTTGCATCCATTGATTCCCATGTTTAAAGGCGCCTGACAAATTTGGAGAAATGAAGCAATATTCCAGGAATGAATCCATTCTATACGACGCTAATTGAAGAATTATTTTCACCAGAAAGAGACAATCATCCTGCTAAGGTTGCATCATCCCGTCAATGCTTCCAAATTGTCCTGTTGTGTTAGATGCTGCAGGAGAAGCTACAGGTCCAGGTATCTCAAAATTCTATCAAAATTTATACCGTGATTTAACCAAATCTAATTAGATTATTGGACTTCGATCACAGTTCACTCCATATTTTGAAACAAGTATAAATCAAATGCAGTAACAATGAATCCATTTTATACGACGCTGATTGAAGAATTATTTTCACCGGAAAGAGACAATCAGCCTGTTGAGGCTGCATCATCCCGTTAATGCTTCCAAATTGTCCTGTTGTGCTAGTAGTTACAGGTCTAGGTATCTCAAAATTCTATCAAAATTTATATATCGATTTAATTAAATCTAGTAAAACAAAGGATAAGGAAAACTTACCTGAATTTTACGAAAAGGGTTTGTACAATTTAACTTTGTTGTGTATCCAATATTTCAATCCCTGTGGTGTACATGCATCGGTCATTTATCAATGCATTTTTAGTGATTAATCAATGCATTTTTACTCATTAGAATGTCAATGATTTTGAATTTCAATATTAGGTAGAATGAGTTGTTGTAAATATGAATGACTTGCCCCCATAATGTTAATATCTTACGAATTGTTGTCTGCGCTTGTGCCTGCTGCTTCCACTAGGCCAACTTTCTATGCCTTTGTATCTGTTGTTTTCTCCTTTACCCCTCGTGGTGAAATTATAGGCACTGGATTCTGAATGGGTCCAAGTGAATCTGCGCCTGCACCCCCAATGAGATGCACGTATCCTTCCTTACTCTATAAAATAAGTGTAATTGAACTAACCAGTTACAACCTTTTCCCCAACAAACTATTCCAAAACCTTACAAAAAAATACCTTATTCTTCAATTTCAAATAAAAATAAATTCTTCCAATCTAAATAAAAATATAGACACTTCATTCAAAGAAGATATTAGAGACTAGCCTACACGCCGATAGGAATCAATGAAAATAATGGTTGTATTCATTTTATTTTATATTTAAAACACAAAATTAACCCAAAAATAAAGCCTTTTCAATGTCATGCCAAACAAACGAGAGTTGAACTGGATAGTCTAATCAGATCTCCAAGGTTGTTGCAGATAGGGAAAAGTCTTCCCCAATGTCTACTGTAATCCACTGGCAAGTTGATGGGTGAAACAAATAGCAGATATGTTGCACGGACACAAAAATCCAGTCGCGACACTATGTAGGACATTCAAAGTAGGTAATATTTGTCAGAAAGGAAGCCACCGCAGTATATATTTCCACCAGAATCCTGGGAGCCCTTTAGTTATGCCAATGACGGAATGTACATATTCTCCATTAACTTCACGACCTTTTTTACTTTGAATCAAACATATGAAGTGCTCATTGTTCCCATGGATCTTTCTCTCGACACGGACCTTGGGGTTGTTGAGCATAGCCTTGCACATGGTTATGACGTTCTTGTATGATTCATACGACACGTTGACTAAGCATTGTAGAACTAGTTCATCCGGATGATGTGAGATACCCTTCATTTGAACACGGAGGGCTTGAAACTTCGAGCACAACTATTTCCTAATACAATTTTAACAATGCATTTTTACTGATTAGAATGTCAACGATTTTGAATTTCAATATTAGTTAGAATTCATTGTTATAAATATGAATGACTTGCCCCCATAATGTTAATATCTTACCAAATGTTGTCTGCATTTGTCCCTGCTGCTTTCATTTGGCCAACTTCCCATGCCTTTGTATCTGTTGTTTTCTCCTTTACCCCTCGTGGTGAAATTGCAGGCACTGGATTCTGAACGGGGCCAACTGAATCTGCACCTGCACCTCGCCGACTATGAGATGAGCATCGCCTTCCTTACTCTATAGAATAAGCTTAATTAAACTCAATATTTATGGGCCGATATGTAAACAAGGTCTATTTAAACCACGACTATATTTAGGGTTCCTCTTTAAACCAGGACCAACAGTGTGTCGATGTTGCAGGAGCAGTTACAGGTCCAAGACGACCTCAGAACAGATATGGAGATAAAAGCCCATAACGAGAAGGCTTCCTTGGAAATAACCTAAACTAGGTGTAGTTTAATCACATAATGTAATGATAAGGATTTGCAGGTGCCAAGGCTGTGAGGCAGTGGCCTAGACTCCACAAACCTCGGTTGCAACAATGTTCTGCCAAAACCTCGACTGCACCATTGCACAAACCTTGACTGCAACAATGTTCTCCCAAAACCTCGACTGCACCATTGCACAAACCTCGACTGCAACAATGTTCTGCCAAAACCTCGACTGCACCATTGTGTGAGTGTGCAATGTAGAGTGTGCCAAAATGGTCACTAACAAATATGTTATTTTGAATTCATTTTTAAAGTTTAATAATTCACAAAAACAAATTACACATACCACAATAATAAAGTCACATCAGAAAACTCTGAACCAATTAAAAAATATAATTTTTTTAATTTCTAAAATTTAATAGATATAAAAATAAATTTATTTTAAAAATAATTCGTATTAAAATCAAATATGAAGATACATTAATTAATATATCATGTATTTTTTGGATGCAAAAACACCAACTAAAAGAGACCAAGTAATAGATCGTTGACCGTCAAGTGAATGCTAAAGTTCCTCGCCCAAGGCAGTGTTAGAATAAAGCTTACTTTAGTAAGAGATAACTATTACTGTTGTAACTGTGAGTTTCTAGGTTTATTATTTTTAGCTAATCAGATCTACTTAAGTCAGTGATCTGCATGCTATATATGTAACCTCCATTTGTTTGTTAAGGCATGAAAACGTTTTGTGTTGTGTGAATTAATTCTTCCAATCTTGTGCAATGGCTGCTCTCTCAATTTTAACTTGGTATCAGAGCCACGGGAGTAAGGTGCGGAAATTCTAGAGGTTCGCAGGTCTCTCCTCTGGTAGGGTGCGAACCTATATTACTCGCACTTCGCAGGTCTCTCCTCGGAATCAAAGAAGTTCGCAGGTTGTTGTTCATTTAGGTGCGAACATGCTTCACATTCCCGCACCCAGAGTATTCGAGAAATGCGAACACCTCGCAGTCAAGTAAAAAGTGAGGTGCGAACACCCCGCAGCCAAGTAAAGGGTGAGGTGCGAACTCTCCGCAGTCAACTCTAGCGTGAGGTGCGAGAACCATGGTATTTTGAAAGTTTATATAGTTTCCATGCGTTGAAGTTTTGTTTTTACAGCGTAAGTTTTTCATTTTTACTACGTGGGTGAGTATTCTTGCATGCATGGAGTTTGGAGCATAAGTTTGCATGCCGTGAGCAAATCGTGGAGTTTTTATATAAAAGTCTTTATATGAGATTTAATTTTTAAGAGGGAGTTATAAGTTATTATTAAAAG
>SNQJ01S0048338.1:39500-63525 GCA_010110895.2 Picea sitchensis | reverse complement strand
GCCTGTGAACATTGCTATCTGAATCAAGTGCTATTTCTCTTCAAGTGCTATTTCTGTTGCTATTTCGTACATCATTTCTGTGTATTGTGAATATTATGCTGGATATTTCACTGTTATTCTGTTATTTCTAGCATTTCGTTTCTGTTCTGCATATTTTATATATCTGGTATCTTGCAGCTGCTCTCTCAATTTTAACTATCCGGGACTAATACGTTGAATATGTGAGGAGGTCCAAATGTTACTTTGTATATGAGACTTTTCTATAAATAAAAGGAGAAGCGTTACATGACATTTTTACTTTACCATGGATAAAGTACTATGATGTCGATGCATAAACCATAGTGTTCTAAGCTTGACGAGGCTTGGTTGGTGGATTACAAAGCCTCTTTACATATGGCTTCTCATACACGATTTGTGGAATATAAGAACTATGTTGATGAGATAGATTTATCATTAGCCTCTTCTTCTTTTTGACCTTTTCGTTACGGTTGAAATATTTATAAAATATCTAATTTTAAATGGAAGTTATATTAATTAATGTTAATTATGATTATCTTTATCATTACATAAACATTTCAAATTAAAATAAAAAATAATTTGTTTATTTTGGAATGTAGATCTAAAAAAATTGTAAATAATAAAACTATACATATAAATGTTTAATGAGAGAGAAAAATATATTATTAGACTTTATTTGGACGATACATTTTGCATTTTATGTTAATTTTCAAGTATTAAATTAAAAAATTATAATAAATATAATATAAATATTGATGTAATAGTAAGATTAATGTTAAAATTTAAAAATAATAATAATAATTTTTTATTTTTTAATTTATTTTTAAATAAATTTATAATATTTATTATATAGATAAAATAATTAATTAATAAAATAAAATAAATCTTAATATCAAAATTGTTTTTATATCATTAATAATGTTTAATAAGCATTATTGTTATCAAAGTCCTCACTCAATTTAAATACATAAAAGCATGACAATTATCATAAATATCAGCCATAAGTATCTTAAATACATAAAAGCATGACAATTATCATAAATAGTCAGCCATAAGTGTCTTGTATTTAAAGCATGACAATTATCATAAATAGTAAGCCATAAGTGTCTCTTGGTATCATTGCAAAATAGAAAGCACTTATCAAAATCTCATAAATAATGAAAATTAAATACTTTCTCCACTATGGAATAACAAAATCAAAATGTTCATTTTATGTTTTATATTACATATTTTAAATTATTCTCAAATATTTTGAATTTCCATAATGCATAAAACTCATAAATTCACAGTAATTATTCACCTCTTTTGAATTCATTTTCTCCCATGTTTTACATCCATAAATTATAATTTCATATTTTTTTATATGTAATTCCAATTTTTATCCTTCATGTTGGTCCATGAGTGGTAAATGCATATTTTAAGGATAACCTTGTAAGGATCTTGATGAGGTGGAGATATACAAATAATATTTTGCTTGTTTATAAGACATTGTTGGATTAGGTACATTCATGGATCACCCTCTTTCTACTACTTCTCCATGATGGATCTCACTATCTCATCACGATGGCTCTAGCCTCCAAGGGTTGGATACGTCACACACCTTAAATTCCAAAGAATTTTTTTTTTAATATATATTCAACCATAATAATCTAATGATTTCTTGCCATCCTAATTATTGCATATAAGTATATTAATTTAGTTTATTCTTACATTTATGTTTTTCCTTGTTTTCCTTTATCATACGATAGTCTCACTACTCTTTCATCATTTTATTATGAACGAGAAAACCACAGAGACTAAATGATTAGTCATAAAGTCTTTAACTTATTATAGTATCTTATACTATAAATAGTTGAACAACTTGATACTTAAAAATATAGTTAGATTCACTATAGGTCGTTTTTATAAAAGCTAACCTAAGTCTTATTCCACTAAGAGTAGGTACTTGATAACTTATGTATGTTTGTTTTTACTAAGTTTCATATTCTACTTGTTATATCTATAGTCATTACTATTTGAGGACATGACGGATGCCATGTATAAGGGTCTCACGAGGGCTTGTTTGTTTGTTATATGCCCCTTATCACTATACCTGCTCCACTCGACACTATAACATTGTTATTATAACCCTTTAATCATATCATATTTAATATGAGTCCATGTATTCCACATACAAGGTTTGTATTGTATTTTCATGTTGAGGTAAGCTCATAAATAAAACGAGTTTCATTGTATATCATCCAATGTATATCATATACTAAACGAGTTTCATTGTATATCATCCAACTTGTCATACGAAAGGACGACTCATACTTAATGGAATTTATTATGAAGTTTTTCAAAAGATTAACTCATGTCATAGTATTGTCTCTTAATTTAAATTCTTACCAAATTTTCTTCGTTAAAAGCTATGTCATACGGAACCTTTACCATGCAATGATCATGCATGCATCACCTATGGGGTTACCATCTCGATGAGATTTTTTTGGAAGATGTCCTAAGGATGCATACATGTAGCATCATTTTTCTTATAGGTGTTAGGGTTTCCTTGTCATATCCTTAACCCTTCCGACCTCTCCCAAACTTGGCTCATTTCACACTTTTCAATTTTGTTTTCTCTGCTCTGTGTTCATCCTGAGAGGTTTTTTCAAGTGGTTTAATGTTTTAATGCACCCTCCCATATCTTTTGAGAGTTCAATCACAGTGGAATTATTTGTGAGAGGGAGGGAATTCATATCTTCTCTGGCTTGCAGTTGGTTGGTCTATATAATCTCTAACTGGTAAGATTTTATTAAATCTCCTTTGCTCATTATGGTTTCCTGTATAACTCGTAAGTTTTATACTTCTACCTTATTATCTGATCCATTTACGATGTTAGTTCATAGCCATGTGTAAACATTAATCCTCCATCTATGTTTAATATGTATATGTATCAATTGCCTTGGTGAACTTCTTGTTTTATATACATATCTATCGTATAAATGGCATGACTGTAAAATGCATTTTGGTCCCGGTAAGTCTTGCTTCTGGTTAGCCTATGGTCTAAAATTCCAGTCCTGATACGCCTTGATTTTGGTTAGCCTATGGTCCAAAGAGTTTTTACTTGGAACTTTGAGACTTATCGACCAAGCCCATAATTCTATGAACTCGGTGGTCTGAGTTTACCTTAACAAGATTTATTATAGGGTTTACATTTTCTTTGTTCTACTTCTCTCGTTTCTAGTCTATGATTAAAACATTTCGAAATGTTTTACTTATCGTGAACTTACTTAGGACTTTTGTTGAAAATATTTGCACATGTGTGGAATTCACACAGAGTATAGTAAATTTTCTTTTGTTTATATTCTACAAGTGCACCATGATTTGAATTCTTGTTAAAAATTATTCTTGGGTATTTTTAACTAATGATGGGCCATGTTCGTTGTTGTGAGGGGTACCCAACAACTATTTGACCACCCTTAACATTCAGATGCAGTTCAAAGGCGACGGAAGGAGATACAAAAGTGTTATGTACAATCATTGTAATTTCATTATCATTTACATATGTAATTCAAATTTTATTTGATTAATACTCGTACAACATTCTAACTTCTTTCACTACTATTATGTAGGTGTTGAGGAGGTTAGTACTATGGAAACTCAGAAATACCATTCCTTGAAGAAGTATTTGGGTTCCATGACTAATTAAATTTCATGTATGATATCACAATATGTGACTACTCTATTTAAACATATCGTCCATCTAGTCGACTGAATAATTTTGTATATATAATTATTCATTAAAGTCCTGTAGCTTAGGACTGTTGTCTACACATTTTACAATTTTGTAATTTTAAATAGCTTTGTTTACTTAGTATCGATTCCTTCTTGGATATACACATTCATTATTTGTATCTTATGAAACTATGTTTCTTCAATACAAGTTTCTTATCCGAATACAATTCTTGTTTTAATAAATAGGTTTTACTCATGATTTTCATTGGGTTTTATACTAGTAATGTGACTCTGTTTGTAGTTTTAGGAATAAAATGAATATTGTATTTTTTAAAACCATATTTTTGTATGAAACTATGGTATACATTTACTTTCTCATAGAAACACTTAGATCTAATAGTGTTATGACTTATTTATGCTTTAAAAATACTTCATAACCAATAATATTGTTCACATTAATACCGAATAATACACAGTAAACATTCATATCGACATATTCATAAATAAGAAATAAAACCTGGAACTTGGGGAAACCGCACATTCAATACAATGTTCCTCCCAAACTTAGACAAGAGTCTTTGTCAACCTTTGTCACCCTTGAGTTGAGTTCAGAATCTAAGGGGTTTTCTACATGACCTCTTGCATAATTCTGAGTACTAGCTTGGTGTGTGTAATATTAGAAAATCATTAGGTCAAGTCAAGTAAGTGCATATCCTCCTCAAGATATTAGTTTGCATCCTCATAATGGTGTCCCATTCCTCTATCATGACTTCCTTTTTTTCTTCCTTGGACTTGTGACACTTGTCTTGAGCCTCGTGCTCACTGACCACCTATCAGATTCAATTCTACACATGTTCACAGATTCTCCTATAAATATGGAATGTGTCTTTTTGAAGTTGAGTTAACTCCACAACTTCAATATACTTCCACTTGGCCAACCCATTTGGATTCTTAACTCCCTGTTTGACAACTACTTCAATGTGTGCCCCTTTTCCACATGTGTTTATTTTCATAAAATAATAAGGCTTTACAATTCAGATTTGGTCAATTAATCAAATTGTGTTTTGGAAAAATATTTAAAATTCTAAAATAAAAATAATAATAATAATTGTCAATGTTTCAAGTCATGGGATATCACATACACCCCACCTTAGAACTTATCACCATCCTCGGTGATAACTAGTTTCCATCAGTGCCATTTTGGAACAGAAATGGATATGTTTCCTACATATTACTTCCCATTTCCCAAGTAGCCTCTTCTAGACTAAGGTGCTTCCATTTCACCTTTTCTTGTCTCACATCTCGATTCTAGAGTGTAAGTTCCCTCTTGTCGAGAATACGATCTGAATCTATTGGGAACTCTCCCATGGGTTCCACATGTATCATTTTCCAATAAAAAACGTGAGTAGGCTCAGGTATATACTTTTTCAGCAATGAAACATGAAACACATCATGTACTTTTACTGTAGCTGGAAGAGAAAATTGATAAGATACAAGTCCTATTCGAGAAAATATATTGAATGGACCACAATATATAGGTGCTAACTTAGTATACCTACCCAGTTGTAAAGAACATTTTTTAGGTTTAACTCTAATATATACATGATCTCCAACATTGAACTCTCTTGGAGTTATTTTTGAATCAACATAACTTTTTTTCCTATCCTGGGCTACTTTCAGGTTCTGTTGTACTTGTTTCATTGTTAGTTCCATGTATATTAACAGGATTACTCCATGAAACAGGTGTATTACATTTTCTTCCATATAAAACTTCAAAAGGACTAAGCTTTCTTGAAGCTTGATAATGATTATTATAAGCAAACTCGACTAAGTAAAAATATTCTTCCCATTTACAAGGTATGTCCATAACATACATTCTATGCATGTATTCAATAATATGATTAGTTCTTTCAGTTTTCACATTCGTTTGCGGATGATAAGAAGTATTGAGGTTCAATTGGGTATGTAACCCTTTAAATAAAGATTTCCAAAAATTTACTATAAAATTAACATCTCTATCAGATATTATAGCTTCAGGGATTCCATGTAACCTAAATATTTCCTTCATGAATATTTTTTCTATATTAATACCTTTGTAGGTTGATTTCACAGGTATGAAGTGTGTTCCCTTACTTAATTTATCAACCATAACGAGTCATTTTGTTTACTACTTCTAGGAAATCCGGTAATAAAATCTATAGTTATCACTTCTCATTTCCATTCTGGAATGGGTAATGGTTGTAGTAGTCCAGCTGGATGTTGGTGTTCAACCTTAACATGTTTACACTCTAAGAATCCAGCTAGATATCTTGTTGTTTCTCCTTTCATATTCGGCCATTAGAATTCATTTCTTAGCATATTAATTAATTTTTTGTAACCTAGGTGTCGAGAATATGGTTTCTTATGCAGTTCATTTAAAATTAATAGTTTAATTTCATTAGATTTTGGTACATATAATCTGTTTTTATACATTAACAATCCACTTTTTGAGAATCTAAAATATGATTCTTCTATTCCTGATGAATTGCCATCAATTTTTAACTTAATATTTTGATATTCTAGGTCTTTTTCAGCTACTAACCTTACCTTTTCTTCTAAATATGTTTTATAGTTCCTTCTAGTAACTATATAAACCAGGTTTGCATGTCTACTTAATGCAACTGCCACTTTATTTTCCTTTCCTTTAATGTGTTTTATCTCAAAATCATACTCACTTAAGAAGGATAACCACCTTGCTTGGAGAGCATTTAAATTTTGTTTATCAAACATATTTTTTAAGGCGATGTTATCTATCAACAATAATAATTTTCATTCTACCAGATAATGTTGCGACATTTTTAATGCATGTATTATTGCAACTAATTCCCATCCTACCAGATAATGTTGCCACTTTTTTAATGCATGTATTATTGCAGCTAATTCCCATCCATGTGTTACGTAATTTTCTTCATGTTTATTTAGTTTATGAGATTCATAAGCTATTACATGGTTTTCTTGCATTAACACTCCTCTAATCCCTTCGCGACATGCATCTGTACATACTAAAAAGTATTTATCTAGGTCTGCTAATTTTAATATAGGAGTTTTAGTTAAGAGTTGTTTTAACTTGTTAAAACTCTTTTGACATTTCTTATACCATATGAACTTAGTTCCTTTCTTTTGCAATGATGTTATAGGATATGCAATCTTGGAAAACCCTTCTATAAACTTATGGTAATATCTAGTTATACCCATAAAGGATCTTATGTCTAAAACGTTCTTAGGTTCAGGTTAATTCATTATAGCCTTTATTTTATCCAGGTCAACTGCTATACCTTCTTTGGAAATTACATGTCCCAAATATTGAATTTTGTCTTTATAAAGCTCACACTTACTTAGTTTTGCATATAATTTATGTTCTCTTAGTATCTGTAATACTATTCTTAAATGTTTTTCATCCTCCTTTTCATCCTTTGAATACATGGGTATATCGTTTATAAAGGCGATAACAAATTTATCTAGACATTTTCTAAAAATAGTGTTCTTCAAGGACATGAATGAGGTTCGGGCATTAGTCAACAAAAAAGGTATTACGACAAAATCATAATGTATGTGCCTTTTCTAAATGTTTCTTTATAAATATCCTCATCATTTATCCTAACTTGATGATACCCAGAGCATAAATCAATATTAGAAAATATTGTAGCTCTCTGTACTTGATCAAATAGATCATCGATATGAGGTAATGGATATCTATTTTTAATATTCATTTTATTAAGCTTCCTATAATCAATACAGATACGTAAAGTACGATCTTTCTTTCTAACAAAAAGTACTGGTGCTCCCCATGGAGACACCCTTGGTTGGATATATTCTTTATCTGTCAATTCTTGCAATTGACTTTTTAGTTCATTTAACTCTAGGGTATCCATCCTATAAGGAGCCTTAGAAGAAATTATTTCTCTAGGTATCAGGTCTATGGAGAAATCCATTTAACTCCTAGGAGGTAGTCGGGGAATATCCTGGAATACATCCTAAAATTCTTGCAATATTGGAAAGTTTTCTAACTCATTATTACTTTCCTCTTTTTCATTATAGTTTATGTGTACAACAAGTAGTTTACATTTTTTTCGAATGCATATTTTAAGTTGTAAGGATGTTATTTCTCGAATACTAAAAGGTCTTGATACTCCTTTAATATTTATAATGTTACATCTCTCATCTATAGAGGTAAATTCTTTATTATAACAATATAAGACCACTTTAAACTTTTCTAGCCAATCCATATTGATTAGCACATCATAAGATCCTAATGGTAATATGTTCAAGTGTATATTTTTTCTTAATTCTCTCATACCAAGTTCATAGTTTTTAACAGCATATGTAATTCTCCTATTAGTTCGTGTAGATAGTTGTACTAACTAGGACTTTTCAAACTTTTTCTTATGTAACTTACAAATTTCTACAAATATTGTTGAAATATAACTCAAACTAGCACCTAGATCAATTAGAACAATAACTGGTTGGTTATGTAGTGTACCTTCAATTTCTACCATTGAAGTTTGATGATCTGCCTGGCGATTTTTCAATGTTGCACTAATTTTTGGTGTAGAGCTTGCCAACTCACCAACTGTAGTTTCTTCCTATATTATTTGCACATTATTATTTCCCTTCTTCATGAGACAAAAATATTCATAGTAATGTGTACCACTCCATTCCCAACATTTTACTATTTATTTTTGGGTAGTTTCTTTATTAAAGAACGTTGGTGGTTTGATATTCTTATTTTTAGGCTGATTGAAAGGTTTACTAGTTATGAACTTATTACCTCCTTGAAATATTTTATCATCATTTCTATTAGAGTAAGCTCCCCATTTCTTCTTAGGGTCAAACCTCTCAACATTTTTCCCATTCCAATTCTTAGAATTCTCATTTCTATTTTTATACTACTCAAAACAAAGTTTAGCTTTCCTCAAGGTTTGTTCCAATGTTTTTGGGTTATCAAACACGATTCTATCTTTATAAGAACTAGGTAGGAAACTAAAAGATTGTTTAATCTTTGGTTTTTCATCCACAATGTAAGGCACATAACGCAAAAAACTCATAAACTTGCTGCATAAATATTTCATTATAATATCTCCCAGTTTTAATTAATAGAACTCCTTGGCTTTGCCCTCATAATACTATTGAGACAAGTATTGTTTCTTAAAATATCTCTTAAAGGTTTTTCAGGTGATTTTTATTTTGTTAATACTTTTTACTCTTTTTATATCCTGCCACCATATATCATCTTTGTATGCAATATTATAGATAGTAATATTAGATTATAGATAGCCATATTGGATTTAATCTCACTTGAGTAATTATAAATTTGAAAGAATTTTTTCATACCAGAGAATCATGCCTCTGCTTCCTCACCAGTATCCACTTCTCCATTGAATGTTGGTGCTTTAATCTTCTTAAATTATCCTATGACTTCATCATGTGGTTTAGGCATTGTAACAAACCGAATTTTCCATAAGAAAAAAAAAGGACATTTAAAAGAAGGACATTCTTATACTATGAATACATACTTATAATTTTTAAAAGAAGGACATTGACATGCTACCAATACTTTAATAGAAAACTTCTTGTAAATAAACATGGAGTTTTTACTCACCCTATTTATTGAGTTTACTTTACTCTCTTCCTTGAAATTGTCTAATATATATAAATATATAGCTTCCTTTCCATAAAAAGGGTCCTCGAGAGCACATCATTTTATAATTGAAATCTCCAAGGTAAGGACATCAATTCTATTAGACCCCTTGTCGATGGTATTTTCCTCTAAACACTAGTCATAAACATGCATAACAAGGGTGTAAAATTACTCTACGAATAACAAGTGAGGTTAAAATTAACTTGAGGTTGCATAACCCATCTTTGTGAAGTCATGACAATCCTGGAAAATTGTTGATACCAAAGAAACCTTAGTAGGTAGTATGGTACACCCGTCGGGAGAAGTGGATTAACGTTTTAATTATCACGGTACTATACGAGAAGTGGATATTATATAATAAAATATCCCTTTTTAAGTACATACGACTTACCCTTGTCTGAGCCCAACCAATCTGATGATTCCACCCTTCTGAATTCACATGGTTTACTTCCCTGGAGTACAATAACATGACCTTTGAGTATAAGTGGAGGAACAAGGCGCCATTCTCCATGTTTGAAGAAAAATTATGTTAGTATCCTCGAGTCAGTCAAGGTAAAATACCCTTTTTGATTAATAACCTCTATCAGATCAAGAATTCATAGCTTCCACCTCTAAATGTAGATTTTTTTTACCTATTGTACTTCACTCTTCAATATTGACGTGTTTCATGTGCCGATGATCTAGACACATCCAATATTGTTGACGGTAACACAATGTTTTACTTCTGTAACTGTTAGGAGGACAATCACTCTATGGCATGGGGTAAACCACAACATACAGAAATGACTACAAAAATAAACTATAATCTCAGGGATGCAATATAAACAAATATTCTAACAAGATAAGATAAAGGGCCTACCTCTTCGAGACATTCGATGAAGTCCATAATTGAGCACTTGAATCAAAGAAATACACCTGCAACTTGTCCTCAAAAACCAAGATACACAAGCATATGGTGATAATATATACAGTTAGCACATTCAATGGAATAATACATCAATATTCATGACAAATACGCCCATGGAATAACAATTCAAATATTTACAAGAAATTAATTGGATGAGAAAATAATATTTCTATTAAAATGTAATCAACAGAAGTGCATGAATTGAAAAATTTCATGTTGTCATGTCCGGAACTGAGAAACTAAGTCCCTTCTAGTTGTGACTCAACCACTTCAATCCTCCACCAAAGGCAATCTCATGTAAGAGAGACAATGAGGTTCTCCATCAAATAGGGAAGAACTTGGTTGCTGAACAATGTGTTCAGACTTAAAAGGACAAAGGGATGTAGACTCAATATGAAGTGAATAATTTCTTGAGAGTAACTTTGCTCTCAAAGTTGAATTATTCTCCCCTTTTCCACAGCTTGGATATGGCCCATTTATATCCTTCAAATGGAATTGAAGGGACGAGTTGAAACGTTTCCAGTATATGGAAGGTCAAGGATCATGGATACTGTGATGTAGACTGTAATGGTGCAACCTACATATACGCATGTTGTATATTTGTTAAGGCACATATATGTGGAAAAATACAATTTTTAGCTATGGGAACTGCAAAAAGGGACTTCAAGTCCACATAGGGAAATGGAAAAAGGCCCTCTAAGAAAGTTTGCATATGGTGAGGAAACTATTTCTATAACACATGCCCCCTAATGTATGGGGTTAGAGGAATACATGCGATCGTCGAAAGATATTATAATTACCAGGAGTGGAGTAATGGAGACCCAATTGGACAAACTAGCTACTCATAAGAATACTACAATCAATACTGACTTTGTGCACATGGTTGCCAATTTGAATTACACTGCAGATCCATGTGAAAATATACCAAACATTTTTTCATGGATATGAATGGAAAATACAAAAGTATATACATGGCATAGGTTTTTATAGTCACAAACAAGGCCTAGTGAAAACTAGTCTCAAAATCAATTTGAAGATATATGTATACAATGGAGTACAATTTAATCTCCCATGATCACTGAAGTCATATAGGTATTGTTCCAATGAAAGATAGTAACAACTCAAAAAATCTGCGACTATCAAATGATGTATTCAAGTCTTTTACATGATACGCCAAATGTGCAAGTCTACATTATGTGAATAAAGGAGCTGAGGTTGAACACAGTGAGACTTTGTTTGATTACCGGTCATTAAGGTATACCGTTAATAAATTTGAAACAACCTGCCAATAATGAAAGTAGGTATCAAGGCACCGAGTGCATTCTTACAAGTTTGAATAAAGGTGTTGAGGTTGAACACTTGAAGAATCCATCGATCAGGAGACATTGATGTATTCCCAACTGTCGATGGTGAGAGCAATTGCCACTGATGAATGTAAGCCTCTAGGTACTCATAGGACTCTAGGTCGCATTTCCATAATAGATGGGATGCATTCTATGGAAGGAGACCCACTGAAAGGAGATCATTAAGGCATATGCCATCATTCAGCATGAGGTATAAAGCACGAAGAACATGTTCATGAACCAATGACCCTGTGCATATTTCGCATACACCAGATGCAAGTAGTGCACGAAAAAGACTCTTTGAATAAAAACCAATGAGGAAAAATGTAGAAAAAGGAGAAGAAACCATCAATAAGGATAATGGAATCCAAGACATTGCATGGATCCCAATGTGTGAATATATTTATTGTCGTTGAACACAAGAGAAACCCCCCAGTTAGGGACCAATGAGGAAATGTCGATTGTGGGGTTCAAGGTTACCTACCCATAATAAAAGTAGGACCAGGGTGCATGATGGGACTACAACTTCATGTAACTCTAAGACACACTAAGGGTATGTCCGACATGAAAAGTCAAGAGTTCTGAGAAATGCCCGACACTAGATGATCAACATCCTTTGAAAAAGAGCATGAGACATATGGATGAGTCTAGCAACATAGACTCATTGATGAAACTTTTTCATGCAGGAGGCACCAATCAAAATATCCATATGGACTGGAAGAGTAACCAGTCGGGGGAGTAAACTCTAAGTAACGAGCTCAGCTTCCTAAGCTCATGCTACACCCAAAATTTTGATAGAGATATATTTTAGCCAATTACCTAGACCATGACCTATACCATGACATATAACATGACATAAAGATAGAGATATATTTAGCCAATTACCTAGAACTTGACATAGACCATGACCTAGACCATGACATAGAGCTAGATCTAGATTTAGGTGATGACCTAGAGATTCACATAGACCATGACATAGATCCCCCATACTCTCACTCTCTCAATATATACCCCCCACCTCTCCTTGTCCCTCGCTCTCTTTTACTTCCCCTCTCCCCCTCTCACACTCTCTTTGTTTCTCTCTCTGCATCCATCCTCCCTACATCGTAAGGAAAGAAATTACCTTGACCTAGACATGTTAAGAACTAGAACTAAACCTAGACATAGCAATACCTAGACATGGCAAGACCTAGAGAATGACCAAGACCTATACGATGACCATGATGTAGATCATGACATATACCTAGACCATGAATTAGATCATGACATATATCTAGAGATAGATTTAGATGATGACCCAAAGCTTGACATATACCATGACGTAGACCATCACATATATCTAGATCTATATTTAGACATTGACCTAGATCTTGACATATACCATGACATAGACCCCCCTATATCCATCTAATCCTAGGCATAAATTATACTTAATCCTCAACCCTATCTCCATTCGAGCCCTAAGTGCAGTATGCATATACCTTGTGTAAAACATTTGTACCCACATCACCCACATCTTGGTTCTCTAACCATTTCTCTATCCTTGAAAACACTTTCAATCCTAACCCCTTAGGCCTTAGTTGTACCCATACCCCTATACATATTTATTCATAAATAGGTTTGGTGTATATTAAATGTTATATATGTTGCATTAAGAGTGTGCACGTGCTCATATGATTTGATTGAGCTGTAGATATTGGTTGTTTATGCTCAGTAGGAATGCACGTGTGTTGCTAGAATGTGTACGCTCTTTAGTATGCACACATTCTAGGAACACTCATGCATTCGTGATGGGCATTTTTTGGTGCCAAGCACACCCCAATTCATATATCTCATGGTCGACAAAAATCCACAACAACTTTAGACAAAAACAACCCGCATAGACAAATTGTACTTATTTTAGACAGGTCTTACTTATTTTAGTGTCCTTGTTAGATTCATAAAGACTTTTGTGTTATTTCCATACCATTTTAGGAAAATTTGGAAGACAAAATTGTCAAGTGCAACTGGAATTGTTGTTTGTATCTACTTGTGTCTTCTTGGAATCGGAAGACAAATCTGTCCAAGTGCAATTGGAATTGTTGTTTGTATCTTCTTGTGTCTTCTTGTAATTGGAATAAAAATTTGTCCAAGTGCAGTTGAAATTGTTATTTGTATCTTCTTGCGTCTTCTTGGAATTTGAAGACAAATTTGTCCAAGTGCAATTCGAATTCTTGTTTGTATCTTCTTGTGTCTACTTCGAATTGGAAGACAAAATTGTCCAAGTGCAATTTGAATTCTTGTTTGTATCTTCTTGGAATTGGAAGACAAATTTGTCCAAGTGCAATTGGAATTGTTGTTTGTATCTTCTTGTGTCTTCTTGGAATTGGAAGACAAATTTCTCCAAGTGCAATTGGAATTGGAATTGGAATTATTAGATGTGTCTTCTTTTGTAATACAAAAAAACAATTCTCCACTTGGTTGTGACTTATTACATAATACAAAGACAAATTTGTGGTGGGTGTTTGGAAGCTAATATTTATGTTTAAACTTGGGGAACCACTGGAGTCAAGAAAGAAATTCTTCAAGAAAAAAGAAACCGATTGAAAAGGTATAAGAAGAAAGAGAAAAAGAAAAGTTGTGTATGTCAAAGAATAGGGTTTCAGAAGAGGGAAATTCAATTTCTAGAGGAATATATGCCACTATTTTTTCTCTTCCATCACTAGAAGAAAAGCGTAAGAGTTCATTATAGAGAAATCCAAACAATATCTCATCAAGACAACTTTTGTGGATGACCAGATGATGGGGGATTTGCTTGAAGCTGATTATAAAATGGATGAAATTAGAGAAGCAACTAGTATAAAAATTGTGGTGAAGAAGGTCATGTGGTGCAATATCTTGTTGGATAGTCAAATGTTCCAGAAAATAGACAATCCCATGTCCACTCTCCTCCCACAGTTGATCTGCCAGTGATTGAAGGGGTAATAACTGCAACATTGTTAACTCTACAACAGGGAGGTCAAGAGTGTCAGAATATGGGTTCATCATCCCTACCTATTTTGAGCACTACACAACAAAGAACTCCTAAATGCATTCATGTCAATGAAAGAGGTATAACATCTCTTGAAGGTAAGTTATTGTTGGCACAGGGGAAGGCCCGGGGTTCAACGCTACAACAATGCACCAACAAAGCCCTAACTATCGACCCTTTCAGTAACACCTGCGGAGCAGATGAAGTATCACCCATGGTAGAGGCAGGGGTGGTTGTAAGACTCAGGTGTTTTCAACCTTAGCTGGGACACAGATCTGTGATTCTAACACTTAATAAAGAACTCAACACCATGAGTTCCTCAATATGCAAGCAATATCCACTTCGCTAATAGAACAGAGCTTCATAGTACTCACATTAATATACTGTATTCAAGCACTTAGCATAGGAAAATAGATCAGATCAAGTAGATCATGCACTAAATATAACCATATAAATTAGATCTAACATTCTCACATATAATAATCACAAATCATAAGTAGATTTATCTAAATACATTCAAGCACTTAGCAAATAATATGTAAATCACATAAGACAAAGCACAAAGAATCATAACACATGATTTATGTGGTTCACCCCCACCCTGGGGCTACGTCCACCAACTCTTCTTCTTTATAGTCTTTAGTTAATTGGTTACAAGCACAGGGCCTAAAAACCCTTACTCCACACAGGACAAAAGATCTGCGCAGCTCGCTAGATCCTTCTTCCATGCATTACAACACAAATCCTTCTACAGTCTCGCACAAGGACTTGCACTCAGCTATGCAAGTCTTACACAAAATTCACAAAGCCCTTACAATCCACACTAGCACTTAGCCTTTAGCACTTAGCTTATCGGCCTACTAGTTCTCTTTCTACATTGCCTAGCCTTCTATTTATACTTTACAAAATAGGCCTAAACATGGGTAAAACCCATGGGACAACATCCCAATCCCGTTACATTATCCCCAAAATCCCAAAAAGGACCCAAAAGTGAGTCGAGATCCCTTGATCTCCGCTTTGTCTTGCGCTCCTCCTTCGACAGGCTGTTTAAGTCCCAACATAGGTCAGTATGACCAAGAATCTCTCAAAACTTGTTCAAGGCCCAACAGGTCCCCAACACTCACCTGTGACTCATCCCAAGTCACTATGGTCTGATCAGTTCTGCTTCAAAGGCCTCGAGATTTTCTCGAGCTGCTTCAACCTGCTGCTATGCGATGACCTCTTGCTCGATGAACTCCTGGATCACTGCGTCGTTTACCGGCCCTTCTAGGCATTGTTCTATTGCGTTAACAACCTGTTATAGCTCTACTCCTCGGCTTTCAACCTTTGTAAACATATGACATGCCTTATCTTTCACAGGTTGGAGCCATTGATTAACTTCCATAACTTTTCTCTGGATCGTATGGATCTGTTGTTGGGCTATGCGTTTCTCATGAGACCTCTTCATTATGTCTACAACTGACAAATATTTTAGCTGCGCCTGTAGTGTGTCTGCATGTTTCTTTCCTTCCTGGAGTTGCGACTCCAACGCCTGTAACTCTAGGTTCTCCATGAGGTTTTCATATGTTTAGGCGTTGCGGTTACTCAGCTTCTTGCACTCCAAGCAAAGAGCTTTTAGTCTGTCAACTGCATTGCAGGCAGTTTCTTCCCTTTGGTCTCTTACATCTTCAGGGGTCTCGGGAACAGTGGGGAGTTCCAAGTCTGCTATGCATTGTTGTAATTGTTGAATTACGTCTTCGAGTTGTTCCACCTGCTGTGGAACTCTCTCTTCAGCCTTTACTTCGACAACTATCATAGAGCAAAGTGCTCTGGTAACCCTTTCCTTTACTTCGAGTTGCTCTGCGAGAAATTGTTCCTTTTCTGTATGCAACTGAGCTTTTTCTTCATCAAACTTTACCTGGAGGGTGACCTTCTCTCATTCTGTAGTACTGCACTACTCTAGAAGGTCTTCCTATGCTTGTGCTAAAGCCTAGGTGGCTTGCATTGTCTCCTCTTGTGCTCGTTGAAGGCGAGCTTTGATTGTATCAGTGATCCGGTGGAGTTGAGTTGGCTCATCTCCCAGTTCTGTTGTTACCAATGGCGGAGGCATAGTGGAAACTGCGCGGCTGGACTGTAGTGCCTGTTGCATCCCTCAGAGTTAAACCTTGATTCGACTGTATATCTCTTCCTACTGAGCTTCTTGCTTTTCTGCTATCTCCAGCGAATCATCATTCAGTGCTGCGACGATGAAGTTGAAGTCATCTGAAGTGAGCGTGGTCTGCATTTTAGTCATAGATTCTTTTGATTTCTTCTTTGAAAAAGGTTTTGGAGGGAAAACCTTCCTTTTTTTCGAGGATTCCTCCTCATCTCTAGGCGATCTAACCTCGCCTTTCTTTTGTTCAACTTATGCGTAGTCTATCTCTCCACCATCTCCTCCTTCCTTTGCTAAGATGGAAGTGGTCTTCACAGATGCACTATCTAAATCATGGACCTCTTCGGTCTTCTTTATCTTTCTAGGTCTAGGTGTATCATGCGCTCCTTTTGGACTGTCTAAGTTGGACATCTTCGCAGGGTCTGCTGGAATGAGGAAGTTCGTCGACCAATCCTTGGTGATCAACTCTAATTCCTCCTATGTCAGCTTGTAGTAAGACTGCAATTGTTCCTTGTGTTCGTCATCTCGTGCTATGATATATATGAAATGGTGGTCCACATTGAACTTCATTAAAGGTATAAAATGGTGGAGACTGTTTAGGGTTATACGCAGCTCAGACTGGATGGTTGTCTTCAACTGGTTGTAATATGTGTGGAACATGGAATTTGACTTCCATTGCTTGTTCATGTCTCTATAGTACCATAGCATGTTGAACTTCACGACCATAGTTTCAAAGCGCTCGATGTCCGGAAAGATCGCACCTTCCGGCATCTCCCATGAGATGAAAGAGATCAGTATAATAAGCCAACTGAAGTGGAATTCGTATCCCTGATATTGCACTTCCTTGCAATCCAGTTCCAACTGGTTCATGAGGTACTTTTACCAATTCATTTCTAGGCCCTCCGTGCACTTCCCTACAAGGTCAACTACAAATCTAGTCACTTGGGTGGGTCAGTTCTTGCGAACTAACTTTCCTGCGATTAATTGGCAGGCAAGGCGCACTACGTTGCTCTGGATAGAGGCTACCTTATAACCTCGTGTTCCCTTCTCAACATCTCCATAGGTTTCTTTAATATTCTGCGCAAGAGTGCGATCCATGGATTTTCCAAGGTAGAAATCCTATGGGTCAGGGCCTTTCATGCTTAGCCCTGTGATTTTTTTTATCAACATCGGATACACTGTGATATGACAGTTTAACCATAAATATCCTCCATGGTAGCATGACAATAGCATTTTGACACATGCGTTTACTTCTTGGTGCCTTCAGAAGTGAGGAATCTTCATGACATAAAGCAGTGTGGACTTCGTGAGGTTCATGGTCCATGACTGGGGAACGATCTTCGAGTTATTTCCTTTGGTCCTGGTCAGATACTTATGCGGGGCAAGCATGTTATATACCTTCCTATCACCAAGGTTGAAGTCACTAAACTTCAATGCTACAATCTTGTCTTGGTTTGTGTGCACTGCACGTATCCCTTTCAGGAGGTACGCAATTACCAAAGCGTACTCAAACTTTCTGGGCACACTATCTCGATTGATTGTGCCACTCAGGGGTGGTATATAGGTAGGTAAAATACTCGGAATCAGCTTGGCATTCATGAGATCGTCTCTGTGCTTAGTTTTCTTTTCATCTGCTGGTCGTGATGGTTCGACTCGAGCAGTGGACGGAGATGTTTGCACGGTTTTTTTAGATGAAGCATGGATACCTTCAGACATTGACATGACTCTCTCATTCATCAAGTCAAGGATTACTTCTGTTACTGATTCTTGAACTGGGGTGAGCTCATCGGACATCTGCGCTCGGGATTAATAATATTGGGTCAAGTTAGCTTAGATACTGCACTATAATAATCAGCAAGAGTGCAATGATCATTGTATACAATAGTAATTTAGTCTATGGGATCAAAATTATCAGCTAGAAAAAGTGTTCTCGGTGCATGGCATGATGAGATAAATAGGTAAATTGACAACGGTTTGCTTGCAATGGTTATGAGCCTCCATTAACTCTTGTTCAATTCATTATGGCGCAATCCAACAGTCTGATGATGAACCTTTATTGCCTTTATGCCCGTTCGGAGTGTCGATTGAATGGTTATAATATCCCCAATGGCTATATTGCTTCACCATGGCGAAGTGCCATGTCATTGTTCTAATATCCCGACGAAGCTCCAATTCTACAATTTTTCTATCTGTGAAGTTCCCTCTGGAACCTTCTGCAACTTAGCTCTCTTCTTACTTTGCTTTCTAGTGAGATTTGTCTTGGTAGTTCGTTTTCCATTCTGATTCTTATCTTCTGTGGTCTTAGTGACTTCACGCTATTGATATTCTCTCCTAGGACTTAGGGGTAACACCTCTTCTTTATCCAAGATAGGTACTTCAGTCTCCTGTGAGTCTTCTAATGTTCTTGTAGCTTCGACATCTGGGTTTCTAGTGTTAAATAGCTTCGATCTGTTCTCCTGTTATTCGACCAAGTGTGTGATCCTTCTGGTCATGAAATATTTTAACTCCTGTTTCTTCTACTCCAAGACTTCTTATTTCTTTCGTCTGGATTGATCTCTATCAATCCAAGGCTTTCCTATTAACATGGTAAATGGGGTGTGGTCTTCAACAAATTTAATAATCTCAAAATCTCCCTCCATTGAATTTCCCTTGACTGTCATAGGTATATGGGCGAGCCTTCCACATAGGTTTACCAGTTTTCCTCTGACTAACCCTATTCCTCCTAATGAGGGAGTCATAGCAGGCCTCCCTATAGCTTCCCAAGTTCTCTCGGTCATGACATTCACCTATGTTTCCTCATCTAGAACACATTCAATGTCGAAGTCTCCTATTCTTGCTTCGATGCATTCTTTTCCTTCGAATATCTCTGATAATCTGACATGTCGGTGGTTATTCAGGGTTTCTTTCATCTGTAGCAATGATTTCTCGGATCCTTTCTGGTATTCTACCATAATCTCAGTTTATCGATCTGCCTTAGGGTTCTCTTGATTCAGATTCATTCTTTCAATCTTAACAATCATTCTAGGGAAATCCAATACTTCGTGGTCTAGAGCCTTACAACAGAGGCAACTAGGTCTTCCACTAGGGCATTCCTTAGCCAGATGTCTCGGTCTTCTGCAATTGTAACAGAGGGTTAATTCTCTCTTTCTTTTAAATGATCCTCAGCCTCTTCTGTACTGCGCATTAGGATCATGGTAGCTAACCTACAAAAAATTCTTTCTAGGATCCTACATCCACTCGTTAGTCCAAACATTCTTTCTATGCATAGGTATAACATATCGTTCACTATTCTTATCAGATCTACTCATATCAAATCTTCTTTCATCTATTAATACCCTAGTTTTCAAGCTAGGATAGATCCTATCAATCAAACATAGATCCATACTCTAGAAACAAAAATTTATACTTATATTACTTCTAGAGAGCACAAATCTTCTAGATCTAAATTTTTTAACTATTCTTACCTTTATCAGAGCACGGAGCTTACAGATCTTACCTCTTTTTAATCAAGAATTCCTACTTTTACCTTTCTTAGGGCACAAAGGTTCCGGATCTTACCTCTTTTATTCAAATCCAATCTCCTTTCTTCAAATTAGGCTTCTTTCTTTAGCACAGAGATTTATAAATCAAGTAGAATATTGCACGCTAGGGAACAGATCTACGCACAGAGCTTCCACAATTTTAGGATGAATCTTTGCACAAAGCTTCTTCTTTCTCAGTTCCCAGCAATCACAGTTTCAGGTCTCGGCAATGGAACCATTTGTTGGCACAGGGGAAGACCTGGGGTTCAACGCTACAACAACGCACCAACAAAGCCCTAACTACCGACCCTTTTGGCAACAACTACGAAGAAAATGAAGTCTCACCCGAGGTAGAGGCAGGGTTGGTTGCAAGAGTCAGGTGTTTGCAACCTTAGATGGGACACAGAACTGTGATTCTAACACTTAATAAAGCACTCAGTACCGTCAATTCCTCAATATGCAAGAAAAATCCACTTCGCTAATAGAACAGAGCTTCGCATTACTCACACTAATCTATTATATTCAAGCACTTAGCATGGGAAAATAGATCAGATCGAGTAGATCATGCACTAAATATAACCATATATATTAGATCTAACATTCTCACATCTAATAAGCACAAATCATAAGTAGATTTATCTAAATACATCCAAGAACTTAGAAAATAACATGTAAATGACATAAGGCAAAGCACAAAGAATCATAACACAGGATTTATGTGGTTCACCCCCACCCTGGGGCTACGTCCACCAACTCTTCTTCTTTATAGTCTTCAGTCAATCGGTTACAATCACAGAGCCTCAAAAACCTTACTCCGCATAGGACATAATATCTGTGCAGCTCGCTAGATCCTTCTTCCTTTCATTTCAACACAAAGCCTTCTACAGTCTCGCAAAAGGACTTGCACTCAGCTCCGCAAGTCTGACATAGAATGCATAAAGCTCTTACAATCCACACTAGCACTTAGCCTTTAGCACTTATCTTACCAGCCTACTAGTTATATTTCTACATTGCCTAGCCTTCTATTTATAATTTACAAAATATTCCTAAACATGTGTAAAACCCACGGGCCGACATCCCAATCCCGTTATATTATCCCCAAAAACCCAAAAAGGAGCCAAAAGTGGGTCGAGATACCTTGATCTCCGCTTCATCTTGTGGTCCTCCTTCGACAGTCTTGTTGAGTCTCCATTTTGACACTTCTAATGCCCTATATTACCTTCTATCTGAGCCTATTTTACCTATTCCCTGTGTATCTAATTGACGGTTTCCTCCATAATACACTCGATGACCTTGTTCACGTGCATAAGAGGTAACTTATGATTAAAGCATGATTTGTTTAGTTTTATTGAGTTAATTCGATTAAATGCTTGATTATGTATGATACTAATCACTTTGACTCTTAAGAAGCATGATCTAGTACCCAGTCTATTCTGGTACCAAGGCTCCACCTTTTCTGGTACCAGCATGTGCGCATAAGAGGTAACTTGTGATTAAAGCATGATTTGTTTAGTTTTATTGAGTTGATTCGATTAAATTATTGATTATGTATGATACTATTCACTTTGACTCTTAAGCATCATGATCTGTTGCCTAGTCTATTCCAGTACCAAGGCTCCACCTATTCCGGTACCAGCCTGTGCTAATCCGATACTAGAAATAATTCAAAATTTTGGAAAGCTTATAGAGGAAAATCGGGCACATGGGTTTTGTGCAGAATAATGTTTTCATGAGGACATGTGAGTAAGAATTCACCCATCTCACACGTGTATACCTCTAGCTTAGGTGTAATGATTCTACCAAAATTATAAAAAAAACTCAAACTGCCAACTTGCACTTCGATTTTCGTGCATATGGTATCAGATCTAGAAATTATAAAACATGGGTTTTGTCCAGAATATAATAAATTGAGTAAAAAGTGGGTCATGTTTCAAAATTGGAATTTGTTTGGGAGATATGGGTGGGGGACTAACTCGAATCTGCCCAAATTGTTAAAAAACATAGATTTTTGGGATTTATCCTAAAATTGTAAAATTTGTTTTCTTAGTTTAGGGATTCGGTTTCATCCATTCCTCCATGGATTTTATGTATAAATAAGGCCTCGTAGGTTTTAGTAAAGAGGAATTATCATGATGTAATAATGGTTCTTAAAGGATAATTGTTATGATATAGAATGAATTCATGAGAAGACTCTTTTTGTAAACCTACTTGTTGGAGATTAATGCAAGATTGAATTCAGTGATTTTGTCTCTCTTAGAAGTTAACATTTGGTGATCTAAAAGCTTCCATGTTAGCATCGGCAAGGGCCACCGATTCAGCTTGGTAAGCTTATTGTAAATTGTTAGTGTAGATTTTCATTTCATGTATTTGTTATTTTAATTTCATTATATTTTGTTTGATTTCACTATTCGAATTTGTTGCAAAGTGTGGTAATGTAGAAACAGTTGGATCTCCATATTTCACCATACACGAGCTTTAATGGAGCATTCCACTTGTTAGTTTAGTTTCTCCAGGAGATAGATCTTAAGTTCATCTTTTTATTTCATGAGCCTCTAATGAACAGATTCGTCACCTAAGCAAGAACCTTTTGATTCACTGTTTGCTTGAGAAGTTTTGGTATCATTTTTCCCTTGTAAGTTTGGAGCTGTATTGTTGAAGTGTGCCCAAATTTGTTTGTTAGTTGTTGTTAAGGATATTAGCTATAGATAACAGATTCAAAGTCCATCTTTCCACTTCATGAGCTTATAAATGGACAAGGCATTATCTGAGAAAAATCTTTTGAGTGCATGATCGCAAGTTTTTCTTTCTAATTTTTGAATTGTGTGAAGAGTGTTATCTTTGAAAACAGAGTGTTTTTTTATTGTTGGTTTTCTTATCTAAGCTATATTAAACAGACATAGGAACCTATCTCTTATCGACACGTATAGTGCATCAACTCTTTTGATTATGAATCTCGGTTGATAATTTATGTTTGGTAATATATTATGCAAATAATTGCACCAACATTTTGGCGTCGTTGTTGAAGAGTTGTAAACGGTAATAGGTAGTGTTAGAATCAGATTTTTTTACTGGTTTTCGATTGGTTTTATGGATGACCTATCAAGTTTGGTGTGTTTTTCTTTTGCAAATAGTTTTAAAATTTAGATCTTTAATGATAAATCATGTTTGGAGTGATGTAAGAACCCCCCGAGTACTAATCTGTGTTGCGAAACAAGTATCATCAACTAGCTAGAGTAATTCAAGGATGATCAAGATCTTGAAGAATGTTCCTCTAAGAACTTTCTTGCATTCTGGAAACAACTGAGATATCCCCCTCTCAGGAGGAGCATATCTTCACAGGAGTCAAGAATCTAGTTGTCTCTCCATATGAAGAGTTAGAAGTCCCGTCAGATTCCTCTTGTCAATTTGTTGAAGGGAATAAAGAATCATGGATAGAATTCAATGAAGAACAACCAGTGGAACCTGATATTGAGGAGTCCTTATCATGCCTCTCAACAGATCATGTATGTACTCCAAAGACCAATCATCTTCAAGAGGATAATCTACATTGCATGGTAGAGGAGGACATTCGGTGTGACCTAAACAAAGAAGAGAAACAAGAATATAATGATCCTATTGAAATATGGTTTCAATTAGTTATTAGGTCACACCACTCTTTTATTTATTGCTTGATCTCATCATCAAAGCAACTGGTCCTTCATACT
>SNQJ01S0048338.1:12295-39490 GCA_010110895.2 Picea sitchensis | reverse complement strand
TTTAGCTCTATATGATAATGGGTGCACTTGTCTTATTACCTCATTATTTTGAAGAAGTGATTGCTAATTGAAATATCCATTGAAAAGTGGTGACACCATTATGTATAATACTAACCTAGTTGATTCATCAAGTTCTTATCCAAGTTTCTCTTGAGAGGTATTGATGAAAACCTCATGTGGTGGACCACCCTTCCAAAACCGCAATGAACTTTCATGAGAACCCTAATAGGATTAAATAGAGGGACCTCTTAGTCATTATCCAATATGTTCCATTATACATTGAATAGATGAGATTCAAGTTGAATGTGGATGATGTCACCCTTGGGATAATTGCAAACAATTAATTATGTGCCTAATAAATCTAAAACACTCTCATACTACCTGCCTTCCTTATACTCTAAAACTGTCAATGAACAATATACATTATTCTAAATCTTTTGAGCAATATAATAAAAATGAAGTATCACGAAGTACAAGTAAACCCATCGGGGTACTGAACAAGCTTGCTAGTAGTGGGGCCATTCTTGTATGGCACTAAGGTAAACCCATCGGGGTATTGAACAGGCCTACTGGCAGCAAGGTTATCTGGGTAAAGGGAGATGAAAAACACAAAATGACACACTTAAAACTGAACAAAAACCCTTGGGTCTCATTATGAAGAAATCACTATCAAATCAAGGCTAGGAGATGACCTTTATATCTCTCGGATGATGTTCTTAAGAACCTTTAAGTATCCACTTTAGAGTTCTATCTTTAAAATAAATAGGTTTGCATGAGAAGTGGGATCCTCATTATATGTAATTCACCTTACCTAAACAAGAAGAGCTTCATCTCTACAAACTTGGATAAGAAACAAGTTAATCATCTTGGGATGTAATCCTTTATGTGTTCCTCTCTTCAAATGATATATAAATTATGCTTATATCACTTTTGTTTTAAAGGTAATCTAGCTAAGGGTGTCTATTAGTCAAAGTCATTATGAAAACTCTTGGCCACTATCCTATAATCATATTAGTGTCACATCCAGCCCTTTCTCCTAACTTTGATCGAAAACATATTGGATAAGAATTAACTTCAGGGAATGCTTGATCTAGTGAGGAGTATCATCAATTGTGAAATTTTGAAGATCATTGTTGCATGAGGACAAGCAATGACTTAAGCATGGGGGAATGTTGAGTCTCAATTTTGACACTTCTAATTACCTATATTACCTTCTATCTGAGCCTATTTTACCTATTCCATGTGTATCTAATTGACTGTTTCCTCCATAATACACTCGATGACCTTGTTCACGTGCATAAGAGGTAACTTATGATTAAAGCATGTTTTGTTTAGTTTTATTGATTTAATTCGATTAAATTCTTGATTATGTATGATACTAAACACTTTGAATCTTAAGAAGCATGATCCGATACTCAGTCTATTCTAGTACCAAGGCTCCACCTATTCCGGTACTAGCCTGTGCTAATCCGGTACTAGAAATAATTCAAAATTTTGGAAAGCTTCTAGAGGAAAATCGGGCACATGGGTTTTGTCCAAAATGATGTTTTAATGAGGGCATGTGAGTCATAATTCACCTATCTCTCACGTGTAGACCTCCATCTCAGGGGGAATGATTCTGCCTAAATTATAAAAAAAAACTCAAACTGCCAACTTGCGCCTCAATTTCCGTGCATATGGTATCAGATATAGAAATTCTAAAACATGGGTTTTGTTCAGAATATGCTAAATTGAGTATTGTAAGGGAAATTTTTCAAAATTATAGTTTATGTGGGAGATATGGGTGGGGGACTAACTCGAATCTGCCCAAATTGTTAAAAAACACAGATTTTTGGGATTTATCCTAAAATTGTAAAATTTGTTTTCTTAGCTTAGGGATTCGGTTTCATCCATTTCTCCATGGATTTTATGTATAAATAATGCCTCATAGGTCTGAGTAAAGAGGAATTATCATGATGCAAGAATGGTTCTTAAAGGAGAATTGTTATGATATAGAATGGACTCATGAGAAGACTCTTTTTGTAAACCTACTTGTTGGAGATTAATGCAAGATTAAATTCAGTGATTCTGTCTCTCTTAGAAGTTAGCATCTGGTGATCTAAAATATTCCATGTTGGCATCGTCAAGGGCCACCGATTCATCTTGGTAAGCTTATTGTAAATTGTTAGTGTAGATTTTCATTTCATGTATTTGTTATTTTGATTTCATGATATTTTGTTTGATTTCACTATTCGAATTTGTTGCAAAGTGTGGTAATGTAGAAATAGTTGGATATCCATATTTCACCATACATGAGCTTTAATGGAGCATTCCACTTGTTAGTTTAGTTTCTCCAGGAGATAGATCTTAAGTTCATCTTTTCATTTCATGAGCCTCTAATGAACAAATTCGTCACCTAAGCAAGAACATTTTGATTAATTGTTTGCTTGAGAAGTTTTGTTATCATTTTTCCCTTGTAAGTTTGGAGTTGTATTGTTGAAGTGTGCCCAGATTTGTTTGTTAGTTGTTGTTAAGGATATTAGCTACAGATAACAGATTCAAAGTCCATCTTTCCAGTTCATGAACTTGTAAATGGACAAAGCATTATCTGAGAAAAATCTTTTGAGTGCATGATTGCAAGTTTTGTTTTCTAATTCCTGAATTGTGTGTAGAGTGTTATCTTTGAAAATAGAGTGTTTTGTTATTGTTGGTTTTCTTGTCTAAGCTATACTAAACAGACATAGGAACCTATATGTTATCGACACATATAGTGCATCAACTCTTTCGATTATGAATCCTGGTTGATAATTTATGTTTCGTAATATATTATGCAAATAATTGCACCAACAAGGCTATCGAAGTCCCAACATAAGTCAGTATGACCAAGAATATCCAAAAACTTGGTCAAGGGCCAATAGTTATCTAACCATACTAAATGTCAATTATTTTTATCTTTGTTAAAATCTAGAAGTTTGACTGTTGTTAGGAGAATTTTAGGCATTAAAACAATCAAAGTCTAGAAACAAGTCATCATATTGTTAGAAACTTTGTAGATTCTTTTCAAAGAATTGGTAAGAATTCTCGTTCTAAATACTACAATGCAACCCGATGTGTCTTGTCCCAATCAATTGTTAGCAAGATCACAAGAAAACATTGCTTGCTACAAAAAACCTCTCACCTCTTGAAATGTAATGTAAAAAACCTTAGAAAGTATTCTCATAGACGAGATATCCTCAACATAGGTGCCCCAACAGATTTGTGGGCCTTCACTAGAAGGCTACCTTGTTTTGACATGAAGTTAATTGGAGTGGTTATGGGACTAGTTCAGGATTTATGGCATGATAAGACAAGGCCTTCTTCCAACAAAAAACATGTACTAAAATTGAGAAGGGTATCTAGGGACCGTGAACCCCATATTAAACACTTTCTTGACATTACACAGATAGAATTGTATGAGAGATTCAGAAGATTACATAGTGCACTTAACTTAGGCCAAATATATTTTCATAAAGACAAGCCTTGGTATGTTCTAATAAACACAATTCGTAACACGTGTTATTATAGATATCATGTTGAGTATGGTTATTATTATGAAACACACACACACATGGATATATATATATATGTGTGTGTGTGTGTGTGTGTATTTGTGTTTTGCATAACACCCTTTTGCAGAAATGCTTAGTTATGTTTTCGTCATCGTCATCTAGAGACTTTATTCACAACACCTTGTGTACAAGGCCAGAGGGTTTTACATTTGATCAAAAAACATGCTTATATGGGATATGACCCAAGTGCAATGGAATGACATTACTAAGAAAGTGCATCCATGTAAGTGATGAGTATGAATTGGGGACAAAGTAGGTTGCTTTGTAAATCTTAAATATGTGACATATGATATTGATGGAGGACACGAAAGAAAAAATATACAATTGGTTACTTCCCATGTATGAGTTTGTGACTTCATGAAGGACTTTGTCGAAAAGACATGAAATTATGTTCAGCATGTCCATGTGGCTCAATGGTAGGATGAAAATTTTAGAATATGAAAAGACACATTTCCTATTGGTACTGTGTTATCAATGGTTGATTTGGTTGAGAAATACACGCTTCAACCGCAAAATGAGATTCAAAGCCAATATTATCACTCAAAGCAGGTCAACATAAAGGTACATATCACATATAGGCATGGACCAGATAGTAATGAACAAAACATATTTATATTGAAAGAGTATCACTTCTACATAAGCGATGATCAGTTCCATGATTTAGCTTACATACAACATTTTTTTCAGTTGTTTTACGATCACCTTAAGAAGAAGAAAATATAGATGGATCAACATTGGATTTGGTCAGATGGTTGTGCAAGCCAGTTCAAAAATTCTCACGTATTTCAATGGTTGTGTATGTTTCAAAACAAACTAAAGGTACCACACATTTGGAACTATTTTGTGTCCAAGCAAAGGAAATGGGAGCATCATGGAGCAGGTGCATGCATAAAAAGAGCATTACGTGCGAAAGAAATGAAGTTCACTACTACTTCCCTCATTCAACATGAAAAATCCATTGTTGAATGGTGTTCTTCAGTAATGGGAGAGGGAACAGGAACTCATGAAGACCAATAACACAAGAAATGAAATGTAAATAGATAGTTTTGGGAGGTGATTAATGTAGATGGATCACAGTGAAATGAATGAAAAATAATCAAGGGAACTTGTGGATTCCATTTAGTTAGAACATCATACAATGCAATCGTTGAAATCTGGACGAGAAAACTCTTTTGCTTCTGTGGTCCATGTAGTAGTAATGAATGGTATGATTGTGAATTGACAGACTAGGTTGATAGATGGGATTGTGTATCAATCCCCATTGTTCAATGTATAACTATGGAATTATCCCAATTGGAGGAGGACCAATCAAGTATTTCAACATATTATGATCATGTCTCAGATCTCATATTGTCATGTTCGTTGAATCATTCTATTAATTTTTGAATAACTAGAATTAATGTTTTATGCTTTGGTCATTAAGTGGACTCACATTTTTGCACTCCATTTTTTGCAGGGCACATATATGAGTGGTTTCCCAAAGAGATAATGAATGGGGAACTAATTATTGGTTGGCATGATGCTTAGAGGGAAAAGGTACCCTCATGCAATCAGTAACAGACTCCGAAGGCATTGAATTTTTTATTGGGTCGATGGTTATTAAAGGAGAATATTTGAAAAATGATGAAAGAACAAAAAAGAAAGTTGGTTATGTATTTCACAATTATAAACTAGGTCAGTTTGTATACCACTTTACAAACTTGGTTATTGGTACAAACCTCCAACTACAAACAATGCCAAGAAATAACTCATAAAAGGTATGATACTTCTTTCCTTACTCTGAGCATGAGAAGTTAATGGAAACCATCAATATTATAAGTGATCCCGATGGTCTACTTGAATGACCATCTAGGTATGTAAAACGAATAATTTTGGCTTCATTTTAACTACTTTTAAATAATTTGTAATGTTGTTAAAATATACTCTGCCTTAAAATATACCGATGTCGTGCCTTGCTTTGCCTTGCCTTGCCTTTCCTTTATGTTCCTTTCCTTGTCTTGCCTTTCCTTTCCTTTCCATCCCTTCACTTGACTTGCCTTGCCTTTCCATCCCATCACTTGCCTTGCCTTGCCTTGTTCTTCCTTCACTTGCCTTGCCTTGCCTTGTCTTTCCTTCACTTGCCTTGCCTAGCCTTGATTTGACTTCACTTTCCATGACATGCCTTGCCTTGCCTTCCCTTTCCATGCCTTATCTTTCCTTTCCTTTCCATCCTATCACTTGCATTTCCTTCACTTTCCATTCCATGCCTTCACTTTCCTTACCTTCACTTGCCTCACCTTTCCTTCACTTTCCTTGCCTTCACTTTCCATGCCATGCCTTGTCATGCCCTATCTTTCCTTCACTTGACATGTCTTTTTTTTCCATTCCATTCATTTCCATGCCTTCTCTTTCCTTCACTTTCCTTCACTTGTCTTTCCTTCACTTGCCTTGTCATTCATGCCTTTCCTTGTCTTGCCATGCTTTTCCTTTCCTTTCGATGCCATATCTTTATTTCACTTGCCTTGCCTTCACTTTCCATGCCATGCCTTCCGTTGCCTTTCCTTGACTTGCCTTGCCTTCACTTTCCTTCACATTCATTTCCTTCACTTTCCTTGCATTCACTTTCCTTCACTTGCCTTCACTTTACCTGCCTTGCATTCCCTTCACTTGCCTTTCCATTCATGCATTTCCTTGCCTTTACATTCATTCACTTTCCTTTCCTTCAATTTACTTCATTTGCCTTGCCTTCACTTTCCTTCACTTGCCTTGCCTTCACTTGACTTGTCATTCATGCCTTTCCTTGCCTTGAAATTTATTCCCTTTCCTTGCCTTCACTTTCCTTCACCTGCCTTGCCTTCACTTTCCTTCACTTTTCCTGACATTCATGTTTTGCCTTGCCTTGCCATTCATTTCCTTGAAATGTCATTCCATTCCTTTCCTTGCCTTACCAATCCTTTCCTTGCCTTTACATGTTATTCATTTCTTTGTCATGCATTTCTTACACTTGCATTTCCTTCACATTATTTCCCTTTCCTTTCCATGCTTTCACTTCCCTTTCCTTCACTTGCCTTGCCTTGCCTTTTCTTACCATTCCTTTACTTTCCTTGTCATGCCATGTGTTTTCTTGTCATGCCTTATTTTCACTTTCCTTTCATTCACTTTCCTTTCCTTACCTTCATTTTTCTTTGCTTCACTTGCCATGCCATTCCTTCCCACGCCTTTCCTTTCCATGCCATGCCTTGACATGTCTTACCTTGACATGCCTTCCTTTCCTTCCACTGTCTTCACCTACCTTGCCTTGCCTTGCACTGCCTTCACCTACCTTTCTTTGACTTTCCATTCCATGCCTTTCCTTGCCTTACCTTGTCTTTTCAATACATGTCATGCCTTTCCTTGCCTTGCCTTACCTTGCATTACATTTTCATTCCTTGCTTTCACTTTCCTTTCCTTGTCTTCACTTGGCTTTCCTTCACTTGTCATGTCATCCCTTCCAATGCCTTTCCTTGTCATGCCATGCCATGTCATGCCTTTCCATGCCGTGCCTTGCCATGCAATGCCTTTCCTTTCCATGCCATTCCTTCCCAAGCCTTGCCTTTCAATTCCATGCCATGTCTTTCCTTCACTTTCCTTGCCATGTCTAGCCTAACAAGGTGTTAAATTGTCAAACATATGTAATAATAATTGAGCAAAACCATGGATTTCCTTGGCATGCATTTATTTTCCTTCACTTTCCATGACATGCCTTACCTTTCCATACCTTTCTTTCACTTTCCTTTCCATGCCTTTCCTTCACTTTCCTTGCCATGTCTAGCCTAACAAGGTTTTAAATTGTCAAACATATGCAATAAGAACTCAACAAAACCCTAGTGTCGGAGATACTCCAACAAACGGTTTTTCTATGTATGGAATGAAAACGTAGTGCCCCCCCTAGTTGAAAACCAGTGCTTTAGATCCAATGCAACTAATGGTTCTCCCATCCAAGTCTTGGTTTGATTTTTATCATGAGTTGTAACTCACCTCCTCAATCCATTCAAGGACATGTGGCCAATTTAGTTCGGGGGCATAAAATCCAAACCGAGCGGCATAACGGAGTTCCATAAGATCCAAAAAGTCAAAATTTTCAAGTCCCACATGACTACACTACCCACAAATTCCCGACACAGTGTTATTGAAAATTGACCTCCTCTTCAGAAATTACATTATGCCTCATTGACCAAAACACTAGTGTCAGAGATACTCCAACAAACGATTTTTCAATGGACAGAATGACAGTGGAGGGTCCCCCGTAGATGAAAACATATTCTTTCGATCCAATGAAACTGATGGTTCACCCATCTGAGTCATTGTTTGAGTTTTATCACGAGTTGCAACACACCTCTTCAAGTCATTCAAGGACATGTGGCCAATTTGGTCCAGGGGCATAAAATACACATCGAGTGGCATAACCAAGTTTTGTAATCTGCCACAAGTCCATTTTTCCAAGGCCCACTTGACTACACTACCCATAAATGTATGAAATAGTGTTCTTGAAAATCAACCTCCTCATCAGAAATTGTATTATGCCTCATTGACCAAAACCCTAGTGCCAAAGATACTCCAACAAATGATTTTTCGTTGAACGAAATGATGCGGAGGACCCCCCCTCGTTGAAACCTATTTCTATGGATTCAATGCAACTAACAGATCTCCCATCTGAGTCCTGGTTTCAGTTTTAGCATGAGTTGCAACTCACCTTCCCAAGCCATTCAGGGACATGTGGCCAATTTTTTCCCGGGGCATAAAATCCAAACCGAGCAGTATAATTGAGTTTTGTAAGCTCCCACAAGTATATTTTTCTAAGACCCACTTGACTAGACAACCCACAAATTCCCTACATAGTGTTCTTGAATATCGACCTCCTCTTTAAAAATTGCACTATGCCTCATTGACCAAAACCCTAGTCTCAGAGATACTCCAACAAATGGTTTTCTAGTGGACGAAATGACAACAGAGGGGTTGCCTTAGCTGAAACCAGATGCTTTGGATCCAATGCAACTGGCGATTCTTGCATACGAGTCCTGGTTTGATTTTTATCGTGAGTTGCAACTCACCTCTTCAAGCCATTCAAGTACATGTGGCCAATTTTGTTCGGGGGCATAAAATACAAACCAAGAAGCATAACAGAGTTATGTAAACTCCCACAAGTCTATTTGGCCAAGGCCCATGAGATTACATTACCCAAAAATCTCAGACATGGTGTTGTTGAAAATCGACCTCCTATTTGGAAATTGCATTATGCCTAATTGAGCAAAACATCAGAATTTTCATGCAAGTATTTTTATATAAGATATATGGGATAACAAGTTGTATAATTACATGCTTAATGAATCCTTTGATTGTAATTTTTATGAATTAAAATTTTTCATTTAGTACAAATCATGGAAATAAATTTCATGCAATGGAAAGGCATTGCATGGTATGGAAATGGATGGCAGGGAAGGCATGCAATGCTATTAAAAGGCATGGCATGGAAAGGAATGACATGGTATGGAAACTAAAGTCATGGAAAAGGAAAGACAAGACATACCATACCATGGAAAGGAATGCCAACGAAAGACATACCATATCATACCATACCATACCATACCAAGGCAAGGCAAGGCATACCATACATTGCCCTACCTTTCATACCATACCAAACCATGCAAGGAAATGGAAAGGCAATGCAAGGCATACCATACCATACCATTTCCATTTCCAATGCATACCATTACCATTTCCAATGCATACCATTACCATTTCCAATGCATATCATACCATATTATACCACACCATTTCCAATGCATACCATACAAGACAATGGCAAGGCAATGCATACCATACCATACCATATCATACAAGGCAATGGAAAGTCAATGCATACCATACCATACCATACCATTTCCATTGACAATGCTAATGCATACCATACAACGGCAAGGAAATGCATACCATTTTCATTGCCAGTGCATACCATACCATACGATACCATACCATTTCCAATGCATACCATACAAGGAAATGGCAAGGCAATGCATACCATACCATACCATGCCATGAAATGCAATGGCAAGGAAATTCATACCATACCATACCATTTCCAATTCCAATGCATACCATACCATACCATACCATACCATACCATTTCCAATGCATACCATACAATGGCAAGGAAATGCATAACATTGTCATTTCCAATGCATACCATACAATGGCAAGGCAATGCATACCATTGAAATGCATGCCATTGCCAATTCATACCATTTCCATTGAGAATGCATACCATACCATACCATTGCCAATGCATATCATTTCCTTTTCCAATGCCAATGCATACCGTACAATACCATACCATAGCATTGTCAATGCATACCATACAATGAAAAGGAAATGCATACCATTGCCAATGCATACCATACCATACCATACCATACTATAGTCAATGGATACCATACCATATCATTGTTAATGCATACCATACAAGGTATTGGAAAGACAATGCATACTATACCATACCATACCATACCATACAAGGAAATGAAAAGGAAATGCATACCATACCATACCATACCATTGGAATTTCCATTGCCAATGTCAATGAATACCATACCATACCATTTCTAATGCATACCATACAATGGCAAGGAAATGCATAGAATTGCCAATGCATATCATTGGCAATGCATTTCCTTGCCATTGCAAATGCATACCATACCATATGATACCATACCATTTCCAATGCATACCATACAAGGCAATGGCAAGGAAATGCATACCATACTATACCACACCATTCAATGAAATGGCAAGGCAATGCATATCATACCATAACATTTCCATTTCCATTACCAGTGTCAATGCATACCATAGCCAATGCATACCATTTCCATTGTCAATGCATACCATACAATTACCAATACCATTTCCATTGTCAATGCATACCATACCATTTCCAATGCATACCATACAAGGAAATGGAAAAACAATGTATACCATACCATACCATATCATACAAGGCAATGGCAAGGAAATAAATACCATACCATACCATACCATTTCCAATGCATACCTTACAATGTCAAGGAAATGCATACCATTGCCATTGCCATTGCCAATGCATAACATTGCCAATGGTTACCATTGACATTGCTAATGCATACCATACCATACCATACCTTGAAAGGCAAGGAAATACATACCATACCATACCTTGAAAGGAAAGGAAATACATACCATACCATACCATACCATACCATACCATGCCATTGCCAATGCATACCATTTCCAATGCATACCACACAAGGCAATGGCAAAGAAATGCACACCATATCATGTACCATACCATACAAGTAAATGGAAAGGCAATGCATACGATACCATACTGTACCATACCATATCATTTCCAATGCATACCATACCATGGAAAGGAAATGCATACCATTTCCATTGCCAATGCATGCCATACAATGGCAAGGCAATGCATAGAATTTCCGATGCATACCATTGCCAATGCATACCATACCATACCATACCATAACATTGTCAATGCATACCATACAAGACAATGGAAAGGTAATGCATGCCATACCATACCATACAAGGCAATGGCAAGGCAATGCATACCATACCATGTCATTTTCATTGCCAATGCAAATGCATACCATACCATACCATAATATACCATATCATATCATTTCCAATGCATACCATACAATGGCAAGGAAATGCATACCATACCATACCATAACATACCATTGCCAATGCCAATGCATACCATACCATACCGTACCATTTCCAATGCATGCCATACAATGGAAAAGAAGTGGATACTATTTCCAATGCATACCATACCCTACCATTGCCAATGCATACCATACAAGGTAATGGCAAGGAAATGCATACCATACCATACCATACCATACCATGCAAGGAAATGACAAGGAAATGTGTACCATACTATACCATATCATTGACAATGCCAATGCATACCACACCTTACCATTGTCATTGACATTGAAAATGTGAATTCATACCATATCATACCATACCATTTCCAATGCATAATACCATACCATACCATGCAAGGAAATGAAATACATACCATACAATACCATACCATGTCATTTCCAATGCATACCATACCATACCATACAAGGAAATGGAAAGGCAAGCAATACCATACAATACCATACCATACCATGCCATACCATGCCATGTCATGCAATGGAAAGACATGACATACCATACCATACCATACCATGCCACACAAGGCAATGGCAATGAAAGGCATACCATACCATACCATGGAAATGCAAGGCATACCATACAATACAATACCATACCATGCCATGCAATGCAAGGCAAGGCAAGGAATACTATACCATGGCAAGGCACTGTAAGGCATACCATGCCATACCATGGAAAGAAAAGCCATACCATACCATACCATGGCAAGGCAAGGCAAAACATGGCATGGAAAGACAAGGTATGACAAGTCCTGTATGACATGGAATGGTAAGGAAAGGCAATGCATGTCATGGTAAGGAAATGAATGGAAATGCATGGTAAGGCAAGCCAATGTCATGCAATGGCTTGGAAAGGGATGGCAATGTCATGGAATGGAAATGGCATGCCCTGGCATGGATTGGAAGGCATAGAAATAATGTATTTAATATTCTATGGCTTAATGTCTTGAATATTCTAGGGTTTTTATGTTTCATCTTTCATTTCAACAAGTAGTTGTTATCTAAACCCTAGTTTAGGTTTTCATTTTCATCCCCCTTTCATTTAATGATTACTTATGTTAAGAGTTGTTATATTTATCATGTTGTAACTTAGTTAATATCATTTATTGGCTTGGCGAGGCATGGCAATGTTATGGCATGACAATGGAAATTTATATTTATTACCATATAGGTTAAAATGGGAAACTACATGGCAAGGCATAGGAATCTACATGACAATGACATCGCATGGCATGTCTTGGAAAGGAATGGAAATGACATGGCCATCGAATGGAATGGAAATTGCATGCCATGGAATATCTTGGAAAGGCATAGCATTGGCATGGCAATGGCATGATATGGCAAGGCATGGAAATGGCATGTCTTGGAAAGGCATGGAAATGACATGGCAATGGTATGGCATGTAAAGGTTTGACAATGGCGTGGAAATGGAAATGACATGGCATGGAATGAATTGGCAAGGAATGACAATGGCATGGCATAAACATGTTTATGGGATTAGGTTTGGGAGGGTCCTTTGTCTCCTTGTGTGCTCTAACTCAAAAATTGGGTAGGAAGGTGAAATAAACTCTCATAGATGGTGAAGGGAAAAGAATAATGGTTTCAAGTCTCCCTCGAAAAATTTTGGTAGCATAGAATTACTTTCTATAGTGTGTCATTAAATGTAACCTCAAAACCTTTATTTGTAGGTGGAAAATGATACCCATTCTAAGATCTAGTTTCCATGTGAACTCTCTCATTCTATTAGTCAAAATCAATAAGTTTAGTGGACATCATGGAAGACTAGAAAAATCTTATTAATAATTGATGGGTTTAACAAAATTTACATATACCCACTAGACAATCTAAACAAACATGGTCATTAATGAGTCATTGAATAGTATTTTTGGCATTTATCAAGGGTTACACATAAATCAAATGATTTTATATATTTCATGCATAGAAAGAGGGGAATAATGTGTGTGGCCTAGAAAATAACATTGAGATGAAATTGTTAAGTGATTTACAATTATGTAGAAGATAAATGAGAAAATTTATTTATATAATAAATTATTGTAATATTTCATTTTTAAGGTCACAATATTTTCAAGTGACCACTATTTCAGTGTGGATTGTCATTGGATTTAGATGGAGATAATTCAAGAGGTAGTCCATATTGTTAGATGTGAGTTAGAATATGGATATCCACAACATTCATGCAAATAATTATGAAGGAATGATCTATCGATGATGTACAGATACATCGTTGATTAACAAGCAATGCTACTTCAGAACCATTAATTGCTTATGGAATTAGCACCTATAATATTTTCCACTATAAGCTATTCCTTAATGCATAATGCAAGTATTTATAATCACTTTAGAAACAAATCAAGGGATTAATACACATAAAATTCATACACTTTGAAATTCATATATTCATCAACATCAAATGTAGAAACAATGAAATTCATAAACAATGTGCCATGGAATATATATATATATATATATATATATACTGAACATCGTCTAAATTGTACATTTTTTACAAAATGGCAACTCGTGCCCAGTATACAAAGTGACAACAATTTCCCTAACATAAAAAACATCTATCTCGTGGCCTAGCTACAAAATGGCAGTAGTTGGTCAATCATTGACCATTTCCTCCCCTGCCTCCCTCGGAAGCATCCTGGAAATATATATTTATTCTCTTGCTCAAGGATGCACCTTGAGAGGTTCTAGGCTTGGGTTTGCTTCGACACTCTAGAGATTGCACAAAGAATAAAAAATGTTATAAGTTTTTTTCATCAATGAATTAATAGACATACAAATGGATACTTTGTAATTTAACCTAAGAAAACTCACCACATGTGAAACTATAAATCATGAGGTTTTTACCCTCCTATGTGACCCCAATCTCTCCACAATGACACCTTGCATCAGTTAAGAGGATCAAGTCAAGAAAATTAAACAAATATGCGTAAAAAGAAAATCATGAAACCCAAAAAATTATCATCAATGCATTATCTCACCGTGAATATCTTAGGTGTCAATGGAGATTTACTGGAAGATGGAGCATTAGGTTGTACAAACTTCTTTGAGACAACCTCTACTGTGGCAGTCTCTGTCAATGGGGCCAAAAGTGGTGGTGGGGGTGGGTGGCAGACAGGTGGGATGTGATGAGCCCTCACAAGCTGTAAAAGTGAGTCCAACACCCTAGGCCTGGAGAAAGGAAACCTAGAAGCAATGCCCAGGTGCTCAGGGGGTGCAATACTACTATACCAACAAATATATCGATGACCTACATACATATGAATAAAATTGAACTATTAATACCAAATAGTAAAATTCAAAAACATAAACACAAACAACTTGAGAATTATACGATATTTAAATTTACACATGATACATGTGATTTTGGTGACTTGTCCATCCCATATGGACAATCCCCGACATTTCCTGGTGCCAAATCCTATAGAAACAAGAGAACATATAAAAAATTTGAGGATGTCATAAAATAAAGAAATGACTATTCTGAATCTACCAAATGTGATACATATGTGTGTGTATGGTGCACCGAATGAACATGTTGCCTCTACTATTGCATCAATGGTGGGGCTAGGCACCGATGCATCCATAGGTGTAGAGGGTTTGTTCCTGGGACAGAACAACTACAAATCAACATACAATCAAATATCTAATAAATACACAAAATAAAAAATAAATATATAACGATCAAGAACATAGAAAGGTTTAAGATACTAACCTCCTCCATGGAGCTATGTTGTCCATTGGGCTCTATAGGCCCATAGCATGTCTTCTCACAGCTCAAGCATCTGTGATGTTCACATGGATGGATGTTATGTCCATGTGCCCTCTCCTCATTTTACTCTGTTGTACATGTTGATGCTCCAACTCCTCTGTCAATGTTACTGGCAGACACCTCCTGTCGAGATAGTGCAACAAAGCTATTGTGTTTCACTAGACTACAAGTCAATGATGAGATGGCTAGATGTACCTGTTGCAAGTTCTCTCCAACAAGATGATGTTGGGTAGGGGGGTCAAGCCTTCACCCGAGGAACGGGGACCTAACCTAGGGTCGCACCTAGCATGCTCTCAGTCATGTGCAGACCCCTGAACCACCCCATGGAACTCACCAATGTTAAAGTAGTTTACATTCTTACCCATAATTTCCTCTGAAAATATAAGGGCATATCCCATTTATTGTAGGGAGGTTTATCAAAAACCATGTACCACCTATCCATCCAGTTTTGACTAACCTGAGGATGGATGCACTAGTCAATGGAGATGTGTTTCTTGGTCAATGGTAGTTCTTGTCTATTTCTAAGATCCCTAAAAATAGACAATATGTGTTATTTTGAAATGCCCAGTTCTTTGACTTGATTTCTGTCTAAACCAATGCTATAGTACTCATACATTTATGCTCTATAATCAGAAATAGAGGTCAATTTCCCTTGGGAACTTGTAATGAACTGCACGATGATGTCCAAAGAAGTGGCCAATGAGACTTTTTTAGGCTCTCTAGTCTCCCTTAATTGTTGCTAAGGGTTCGTAATATAACCAACCCCTCATTAATTTCAGTTTTTACATTGTGTGGTGGTGGTGGGTTGGGGTTTTGATTTTCTTGGTTTTCTTTTGAGTGGTTTAAATTGTCTTGTGGTTCCATTGTATTATATATGTTGCAATTTAAAATCCATGGCATGTAAATTAAGTTCCTTTTTTATTTAAAATAAAAAATAATATATTTTTTTAATTTAGATTATTGGGAGAAAAATACTAAATTGGATTAAAATTAAGAAAAATGAAACATACTTGGAAATAGTGGCCCCCTCCTCCCTTTCTTAATCCTCTCTAGCTCCACTATATTTTCCCAATGAGAAAAATGTGAGCAAGAGGGCACAAATCACGCTCATGCCCTTCAAATATTTTTATCAGTAAGAACGTGTACGCATTCTTAGGACCGCCCACGCATTCTTAAGACCACACATGTGATTTTTCCACTAAACCTACATGGCAATCCATGTGGAGTTTCAGAGACATCCAAACCTATAGGTATAGGAACGCATGCACGTTCCTAAGAATGCACACGTGTTCCTACAAGTGACCATTCTTAATCATTCCCTTGCCACTTTTTCGGCCACAAACTTCTTTCACTCACCCTTATAGGTTATCTTTTTGGTTTTGTGTGTACATGAAAAAAGGTTAAGTTGTACGATTGATTGCTCGATACATTCTATATCTAGACTACTTTCCTATATAACTATCGAAATATATAGTTCGTTTTATTTTCACAGATGGAAATATGCTCATAGAGGAATTTAGTATTGAGACTATTTTTCATGATAGTCGAGAATCGTCATTTCTACAAATGCGTCATTGATGGTGAGAAACAATTGTATCTTAAATGGATCAAGTGGTAGCTCGAAGGTGATGGTTGAGAAAGAGCGTAGTCTATGAGATTTCAGAGTGGGTAGAAGTGTTGATGAAGACCAGATGAGACATAGATCATATGTATATTTGATTTCATTATTGTTCATAGTAATGTAAGCATTAAGGAAGGGTGTCAGAATTAATGCTTACAAATTGGTTTGGATTTGTTAGATCTAATTAGTTGTGAGAGTTCTTCTCCAACTATCATATTCTATTTATATGTGTGTGATTGAGTGATTTTCTCAAGAGTATATTATCTTGTTGAAAAAAACTTATTGTATAAATATGTGCTCGATTTTAATAAAACAAAATGATTTTATGTATGCAAACTGGTTCCATGCATGCTTCTACCCCATAGGTTATCGATAAGACCTCCTTGCATGTATTTTTTATTTGAGAAATATGTTTAGTTACAAAATGCACTACTTTATTAAATTCTATCCCAAGCATGAAACATTTATCCACCTTATTAAAAAAAATATTTATTATCAATTATTATTCCTATTTACTACATTCTTTTTAACAAATATGGAAAATAAATTAATAAAACGACAGGCATGAAAATAAATTAGGGCATGAAAATAAATTAAGGGTGATCAATTTTAAAAATAATTTAAAGGTCATCAATTTTTCTCTTGGCAAGCTAGGTAGATTTAAAATTCCTCGATTGCTCAATAAAGACACACTTCATCCCATAAAAAAAATATATTATAAAATTAATAAAAAGTTGATTTATTTTAAAGAAACCATTAACCTAAAATTAAAAAAATAAAAATTATCATTTTATAATTACAAAAATTACAAAACTTAGAAAAGGAAATTTTATAATATAAAGTTAAGAACAAGTTAACATGAACTTCATGATCTAACAAAGAGTTAAATAAATAGAATATAAATTACCGGAACATAAATATTTTTTTTTACATTTTATAAGATAATAAAGTAAAAGGAGGAAAAGCTCTTTTTTCTAATTTTTTTTAATCCATGAATATATTAAACTTAATTTTCAATAATTAAACATAATTTTATAACTTATTTACCAAAAAATATACAAAATTTTTATTTTCAAAATAATTGAACATGGTAATAATATATAATTAATTTGATTTTAAATTAATATTATAAAAAAATTATTAATGATTTACAGATTAGTGTGTAGTTTAAGTTGTCAAAATTATCATTACATTATATCCAACCTTTATTGTGATTGGATTTTTAGATAGATTAAATTAATTTCCAACATACATCACCATACAAGAAAATATCAATTAAAATCAAATCAATCATATTAAAAAGATTTGAAAAATCAATATTAAAAGTTATTATTAGGTGGAAAGGGTACACTTATTGGTAATTTTAATTTAAAATTCTAATCTGATGGTTAACAATTGAAGATAGTAACATATTCTTAGTCGTCCTCCCAAATCAATGAATATGATTTACTTTTCATAATTTTTTTGTATTTTTTAATGCATCAATTAACTTGTTTACTTTTTAACATTTATCTAATCATATTAAGAAATCACTGTATCACCATATAATTGCTAATGATTAACCTTTGATATTACAACATTTAAATTATTAGAGATATTAGATCGCCAAATGCACTTGGATGAGCGTTTCATTTTCATTTAATTGTCTGCGCATCATATTGGATGAACGTACAGGAACCCACAACCGACTCGATTGCCTGTGATAGCACTGTGTTATGATAATAATTGTGATTGTGGTCACAGAGTCGAGAGCAATAACGAAATATTTGGCTAAGAAATACTAAGGACATGGTGGTAGTGCGATCTGTTGGGAAGGACATAGGTAGAGCAAGCTGTGGTGCGATGTGGAATCTCAGCAATTTCATCCTCCATTTTATGTTATTATAGAGCAGGTTTTCATAAATCCGTTAAAAGGATTAGGCACCACGAAGGAAGAGGCATTGGTGGGAAGGAACGTGGAGTCATCCCGTAGCTTTCATGGAGAGGAAAAGAAAGGCCGAAGAATCTCTTGCCCTCTACCGGGACAGCCAGAGATCGAATTCCGAAGGTGGTATAAGATGAGCTTTTAAAGGGCCAAAAGGGTTTACCAAGCGGTCCCAACTTGGAAGTCTGTGTACCTTCAATGCGAAAAAAACTTAATATTCTATCGTTTTGTAACTGTACAACGTTGATGTCACCTATATTTGTTTGACACCGATCTTTAAATCGAAGTACATGTTTGTCTTTTCTTTTGGTTATATGTTGTTTCAATTTTCTTGGGTTTTGTGGATTTTACCCATTGTACAGCATTCATTATTTCTGGAATTTACCAGTTTTGCAACATTCATTATTTTTGGATTTGATCCGTTTTACAGCGTTGATTATTTCTGGATTCAGTCTTCAATGTGATGCCGGAGATAGTTGATGGATTTAACCCGACCTGACCACTTGGTAAAGCCCGACATCATCAGCTTTACCGAACATCTGCTGGTTTTTTTGTGGGCAAAAGATACTTGAATTTGATCTAGGTTCAAGGTATATTTGATTCATTCATGAATATTCATATTTAAAATATTTATTTTTTTTCAAAACACTTTATTAATAAAGTAATTCAGGAAGTTTTCTTGTAATTGAATCTTTGAAATGCTCAAAATTTACTGTGAGAAGCTTATTTTGACTTAATTTAGGATTTGAAAACGTTCACTAGCTTATTATAGGGTATAAAGAATGAAGAAGTGAAATCTAGACAGAAAATTAAACTGCATTCATTTTTTTAATTAATTAATTAATGGACTAGTTTCACTCATAATTACTTGGAAAAAAAAATATAATATTTAGATTCAGTTTTTTACTTTTCACTAAAAAAAATTGAATACCAAATTTAAACAATAATTGTTTTATAAAATTAAAAAAAAAAAGACTAATTATCTCGACAAGAAACATAATTTTAATTTTAATTTTTTTGGGTTTATTTTATTTACAAATTCAAACATAATTTTTTTAAGGCTTATTTTATTTACAAATTCAAATTTTCATATTTTAATTAGGATTTGTAAATGAATTTTCAAATTCTAATTAAAGTTTGTAAATAAAATATGTATATCTGGGTTTATCAACAGCTATATAATTGTGATTGTCTTTATGTTTAATTGTATAAAATAATCAGACTGTTTTGATTATGATTGTTTTTATGTTTAATTGCATAAAATAATCAAACTGTTTTGGATGAACACTCCATATAAAGAGGTAAATGAGGTAAAAAGAAGGAAGAAATGCATGTAAAAACCCAAATTGAGTTAAAAAGAAGAAAAAATTTGCAGCCCATACCTTTGGACGTTTTCTAGTGTCAGGGAATGGCCATACCTTTCTACGTTTTCTAGTGTCAGGGAATGGCCATACCTTTCTACGTTTTCCAGTGGAGGGAATTTTAACAGCCGATACTTTTTGGCGTTCTCGAGCCTCGAGTTAGCGGCTGTACTAGTTATCATAATCATTGGACATTTATAAAGTCCACCATTTTTATATAAATCCAAACATGACTACCAACAGTCCTGCATTACATACCTTGCATCACACGGGCCATATGAGAGGATATCACGGGAGCCCTCCATGATCCGACCTAGAACGACAGGGAGAAATCCCCGTTAGTCCTGTTGCGACCCCAATTTAACAATTACAGAAAGGATAAGATTCTTTTTCCACAAAATGGATAAGATTCGCATGCGGAGAATGGCAGCATCGAGCCGTGGCATCCACCAAAACTGTGGTACCAACGCAACAACAAGACTTATTTGCCGACCACGTCGTGTCACATTCAGACTTGTACTGTTGCTACAATAAGAATCCGACACGCGTAATAAGAGATAAAACCGTGGACAGAGACGCAGCATGTACGAAGAACGCACAAGCAACATCGAAGGGCCCGGGAAGGAGTGGCTATCAAATTTTTAGAAGTGTAAATATTTCATATTTTTGTATTTTGAAGGATTTGATTCCGGGAGGTGTATGATAGATGCAGAGTGAATTGAGATGGATTTATGTTGGATTTTAACATTTTTTAAGGTATGATAAATCAAATTTTATTTCAATAGATATTAATCATCATCATCTTCACTATATATATGTCAAGTGATATCTTCATATTGAATTCTCAAGAAATATGAATACATTATTAAAATGTTTTTTATAATTTTTTTAGTGGTGGTTAAGAGCAGGTGTTTTCTCCTTGAAGGTCACATGTTCAAATCTATGGGATAAGGTATTCCTCCTTGAAGGTCAGAGGTTCAAATCCAAGAGGGTAGGGTAGGGTATGTATACTTTAGCAGTCATATCTTTGGGCCGGTCCATTGTCCCACAAACAAGGGGGTTTTATACACATATAATTGATATCGAAATATTTTACTTAAGATGAACATTATAATAATTTATTTATCTTAAACATTAAATTTTATTTATTTATTAATGCTTGAGAAATTGTTGGATCTATAGATTTAAGTGACTAAGTCTGTATATTCATACCTAAGTGTAGAAATAACCTTTAAACACAATAACTGCAAATCTGATTATATAATCTTTTATATTTTTTTTTTCAAAAAAATAATAAAGAATTTAACATTTCACAAATAAACCAATATTGGTGTTTATGTTGTACCTATTTTCTTATGATTAATACTTATTCCCAGTTTATAATTTATATGTTTAACAAATTAATTTAAACTTTCCACATTTAAGAAATTAAATATTAAATAAAGACTAATAAGCAAATTCCATAATGTAGCAAATTCGAACCGGATAGTATTTATTTACCATAATCGCCAAGGATAAGATTTGCATGGGCAGAATCGCGGCAATCGAGCCGTAGCATCCACGCAAAGTGTATGTACTAACGTGGCAACAAGAATCCAAATGAAGTTCTGAGAACTACGTCATGTCACATATGAGACTTCCGCGACTGCCATAACTCCTCGCATGGACCCGAATCTGACACTTTTGATAAGNGAGATAAAACCGTGGACAGAGACGCAGCATGTACGAAGAACGCACAAGCAACATCGAAGGGCCCGGGAAGGAGTGGCTATCAAATTTTTAGAAGTGTAAATATTTCATATTTTTGTATTTTGAAGGATTTGATTCCGGGAGGTGTATGATAGATGCAGAGTGAATTGAGATGGATTTATGTTGGATTTTAACATTTTTTAAGGTATGATAAATCAAATTTTATTTCAATAGATATTAATCATCATCATCTTCACTATATATATGTCAAGTGATATCTTCATATTGAATTCTCAAGAAATATGAATACATTATTAAAATGTTTTTTATAATTTTTTTAGTGGTGGTTAAGAGCAGGTGTTTTCTCCTTGAAGGTCACATGTTCAAATCTATGGGATAAGGTATTCCTCCTTGAAGGTCAGAGGTTCAAATCCAAGAGGGTAGGGTAGGGTATGTATACTTTAGCAGTCATATCTTTGGGCCGGTCCATTGTCCCACAAACAAGGGGGTTTTATACACATATAATTGATATCGAAATATTTTACTTAAGATGAACATTATAATAATTTATTTATCTTAAACATTAAATTTTATTTATTTATTAATGCTTGAGAAATTGTTGGATCTATAGATTTAAGTGACTAAGTCTGTATATTCATACCTAAGTGTAGAAATAACCTTTAAACACAATAACTGCAAATCTGATTATATAATCTTTTATATTTTTTTTTTCAAAAAAATAATAAAGAATTTAACATTTCACAAATAAACCAATATTGGTGTTTATGTTGTACCTATTTTCTTATGATTAATACTTATTCCCAGTTTATAATTTATATGTTTAACAAATTAATTTAAACTTTCCACATTTAAGAAATTAAATATTAAATAAAGACTAATAAGCAAATTCCATAATGTAGCAAATTCGAACCGGATAGTATTTATTTACCATAATCGCCAAGGATAAGATTTGCATGGGCAGAATCGCGGCAATCGAGCCGTAGCATCCACGCAAAGTGTATGTACTAACGTGGCAACAAGAATCCAAATGAAGTTCTGAGAACTACGTCATGTCACATATGAGACTTCCGCGACTGCCATAACTCCTCGCATGGACCCGAATCTGACACTTTTGATAAGTCGGCCGAGACGCAGCGTCTAGTCGCAGCATCTATTAAGAATGCACAAACGACAAGAATCGTGAAAAAATGATATTGAAGTTTAACTAGCACAGCCGCTAACTCGCGGCTGGTGAAGGCCGAAAGATTGGCTGGCTGTTAAACTTTTTGGTTAGTTAAAATAATCTTAATTAACACAGTAAAAAAGTTAGGCTCACGAAAATTCGTTTATATCTTTTAATCAGGTAGACGTGGCAATAAGTCAGTGAATACAGTAATTTTTAAACACGATTAGGTAAATGTAAAAAATTAAACATATAAACGGATGTTTTTATAACAGCTTGGAAGTTAATGGATGAAATCAGAACCATTCATTTATTGTGATGACTAGGAATATTCTAGGCATATGTAATCTCATCCATAAAAAACGTATTAAGAACTAAAAACCTATTAAATATGCCCATTATCAATAGGTGTACGCCTTTCGGCGTAATTACTCGCCGTAATCATCAACAACACAGTGGACATTTCTCATAAAGTACATCACTTCTCTGTATATCCAAACATGACTACCAACACTCCTACATTACTTACCTTTCAATATGAAAGAGCGATAGGGAGAAATCCTTGTTACTCCCTTTGGTACCCCAATGTAACAATTGTAGAAATGATAAGATTCTTTTTCCACAAAATGGATAAGATTTGCATGCGGAGAATCGCAGCATCGAGCAGTAGCAATGAGCATCCACCAAAATTGTGGTACCAACGTAACAACAAGAATCTCAATGAAATTTTTCCGACAACGTCGTGTCACATACAGACTTGTACTATTGCTTAATGGGAGATAAAACTGCGTCGACGGAGACACAGCAGCTGTATCTTACTACTTTATGTTGCTGTCGGGTAAATTAAGCAGCATGCAAACTTCAAAATTTGATCAAATATTATGTTTGGAATTTTATAAATGTGTTTGGTTCTATCTGCCTTGTCTTTCACGTAAAGGTCCTCCAACAAATACGTAGATATCAGAACTGTTTAAAGATCCCGGGACAAATATCCAAATATGTGGATATGGTTCACCCAAAAAATTTGAACTAAGACTATTAACTAGCACATCCACTCAAAACCGTGGTTGATGAACCCTAAAAGCTTGATTATCTGCCCCTGCCCTGAGCCCGCAGTAATGGGCTTCCCCGACCATACTGTTATAGTCTTTCACCTTAAGCAATCCAATATGAAACACGTGGAAGAAAATGAAATGTGCCTACAGCTAGAAAATGAAACTTGCGAACAGTGGAAGAAAGAAAGAAAATTAATTATAATTATAATTAACCATCAAATTATAATTTTAGATTAAAAGGTAATTAATTGTGCCCATTATCAATGTAGGGTAACTAGCATACTCCAGGAATAGGAGAAAGCAAATGCTTAAAAAAACTGTTTAGCTTAATATTTTTAAATATTTTATCATCATATTGTGAGATAACAAATGATGAAACAAAAATGATATGGAAAAATGAATGGCATAATAATTTCTTCCCCAATATATGGAAAAAACAAAAAATATTATAGATATCACATGTGTAAACTTTTTAATTCTAGATATACTCTAATTACATTGACAAACACAATACTAGGGCACAAAACGTGTAGGCATATAGTACAAGCAACAATGATATTTAGATAGGCCCAATTGCATCATCTAATCCAACATTGTGTATGGAATTATGTTCAAAACATAAAAGAAGACATAACTTTGTGACCTCCCCTATGACATTAGAGAATCTCACGGGTGGAGAAGTGATTGAGAATGCAAATTTTAACTATGTAAGTGATAAAGAATATAGGTGTGCCTCTTCTTTTTTAGGAGCCAAACATATGTAGTATCTTTCATTTTTGCATAACATTGACAAAATAATGTTGGTGCAATGTGTATTCCTTCTATAGTTGTGGTGCATGACATTGTAGTGAAGTTGTGTGGCTTGGATGTTGAAGCATGCAAGACTTATCTTACTACTTTCCACCTCAATAACATAAAAACTAAAGACATTTCAAGGTGGCATTGATGAAGGTGCATAAATTAGTGTTTGAAAATACTTTGACTTTCAATGTCCATTCATTTAGGTATGAATTCAAAGATTTTATAGGAATAAAGTTAGGGGGCAGTTTGTTTGTTTTTAATGGTTGTTTTCTAGAATCACTTACATATTAGATCAATATTGGGTCACTAATAATATATGAACTATCCAAAACCTTCAAAAAAAATGTAAAAAAAAATACAATTAACACTTTAATTATTGATCAGTAGTTTAAAATGTGTGTGATGTACGTGAATTGGAATGAGAAGTTGTAGAAGAAAAAGAAAGAGAATAATAGATCAATGTTGGGTCACTAATAATATATGAATTATCCAAAATCCTTCAAAAAAAAATATAAAAAAATATACAATTAACACTTTAATTATTTATCAATAGTTTAAAATGTCTATGATGTATGTGAGTTGGAATGAGATGTAGTAGAAGAAAAATAAAGATAATAGTTCTATGCTATATAAGTAAATTTGAGAAATGTAAAGCATGTAACTTGAAGACATACCTGTTATTTTGGATAGATATACATATGAAGTTGTTTAGTAGAATCAAGGATTCATTTTTCACTTGAAATGATGTAAAATAGCACCAAATAAATTTTGCAATGTATTACTTCCATCAAATAAGAATACAATACAATATTCTTGTAAGATTAGTTTGAAATCTAGAAATTTTAGAATGGGGTTAAAAAGAATCTCTCCTTTTAATAAATTTTATGGTTAACATTGACTTCATACCTTTAACATATTGTTTTAAAAAATACTACAATTATACTTTACTTAATGATAATTGGATTTTATTTTATTAAAAAACTTTAATGATGATTGAATTTTATTTTATTAAAAAATAATAATAAAAAAATTATGTAAAATTAATTTTTCAAAATATAAGTTTGAATTTTAATTTTTAAATATTACCATATTTCAATCTAACTCGTGTGAAGGTGAAATGAATTTCATTGCTTAATCATTTGAAAGGCCTTGAAGTGATTAAATACAACAAAGGATAGCTAAAGGCATAGGTGAAAAGGGTGGGAAGGACTTAATCTAGGTTTCAAATCCTATAAAACAAAATTTATTGCGATGGATAAGAACTATTTGACGGCTAAGCCAGACACCAAATTGGTGTATGAGACCCTCTTCACCTAGTGATTTCACTGGTAAAGTTTATGAAGGTATACATACCCTACCCCCCTCTGGATTTGAATTTATAACCTCTTAGAGGAAACACATCTTCTTAACCATTAGGACCATTCAGATTGTATTGAATAACTACTTCTTGCTTTATAGAGAGATGAACTTAGCCCAATTTAACTCAATTTAAGTCTATTGACTTTTATTTGAAGTTTTCATTTTTCAATATATACTAAATATAAATATTATGTTGAATACCTACCTTTTGTTTTATAGAGAGTTGATTCTTGCTTTATAGAGAGGAACTCGGTCTGATTTGACTCAATTTAGTTCTATTGAGTTTTGTTTCAGGTTTTTCTTTTCCAATATATACTAAATATTATCTTGAATACCTACTTTTTGTTTTATAGAGAGACGAAATTGGCCTAGATTAATTTGGGTCTATTAAATTTTGTTGATTTTTTTATTTTTCAATATCAGCTTTAAGGTCTTCATATATGCTTTTCCAAGAATTCTTGGCTAGATATTAGACTAGATTTGTTGTGATGTGGTTCATGTAAAATAATGTGGGACATCAACTTTTGTTGTACAAGTTAATATATCTCTAGTTCTATTGTTAATCTTTGTTTATAGGGTTCACATCACTATTTTGCTGTCCATTTCTTCTCATTCACAGTTATTGCAAATTTCCATGATTTTCGTTTTTCAAAGCTTACAATTTTGTCAAATGATTGTGTTAATGTCAATTCCATCTTATTAATTATTTATTAATGCCAATTCCATCTCATTAATATTAATGTCAATTCCATCTCATTAATTGCTTATTCATGTCCATTCCATCTCATTAATTGCTTAATATAGTAGTTTTTAGTTATCCCTTACTTTAGCTCCTTTTCTTATATAAATTTGACGATTGATTAGATTTATGGTAAAAGTATCCCATATAGATTATTTGTTGATATTGGATAAAATCTTATTTTACATCATTTTGTAGTGTCGAGCTCATCCTTGTTCGACAACACAGGTATTCCAACAGAGGACGAACACCTTCAGTAACCACTCACATAACCAGATCAAAAATCAACACACCGATGTTTTCACGTGGTAAAACCCCTACGGGGAAACATC
>SNQJ01S0048337.1:32604-60805 GCA_010110895.2 Picea sitchensis | reverse complement strand
TCCATTTCTCTTAGTTCGTTCAATAGCTAGATCTAGGGAAAGAGTAGTATTCTGTCACGTTTTGTTCCAGATCCAGGTGGATCTGGGGAGATTGGTCTGTGTCCGCACTCACAAATTTATCCTTAAACATAGACTTCATATTTAATAGAAAATGGTTGAGTATTGGATGAAGATGGGGGAATTTCAATAGAAACTAAGGTTCCTTCTTCTCTAGTTACAAAAAATTCAAAAGGATGGGGAGAAGGAGAACCTAAGAGAGGGAAATATTCCAAAATTTCAAGTCTAAACCACTTTACAATTTCATGGGATGCAAGAAAATCAAAATTTTCTAGATTTTCTTCTTTCAGCTTAGAAGAAAAAGTTGAAAATTTTACAGAAAAATACCCTAGTTTTGACTTTATAGGAGTTTCAGCAATAGGTAAATGAGAAACATGAGAAAAAACAACTGGTGTATGGAAAACAGAGTTAGGCAAGTCTCCAGAAGTACCTGAAAATTTAGAAGAGGAGGCTCCTTGTAAAGTGTTGGGTCTCAGAAATGTTGCATTTCCATCCCCTTTTCCTTTTTCCATTCCACACATTTTATCACCTCATTATACCATTTTCATAAATATATTTGGGTTTTATCTTATTATTTTCCACTTTATTCATTTTGGTATTAAAAGAGAATTTGTGATTAAATATTAGAAAATCGATATGTTTTCATATATATCTCAAAAATGTGTGAGCATTGTAATGTGTAGGAATATGTGAAGGATTAATTCAAAAAGACTTCTCAAATACTTCCTACACCATTTCAACATTTGAAGAGATAATTCAAGCCTATTTCAAGGAGAAGATCATCGGGAATGGATAACATATCTTGTCCAAGATGTATGAGAGATATGTGTGAGGATTTGAAGGGATCATATTTTGTAATAATGGGAAATTGGTTGAGAGAAAAGTGGATCTGTAATTATGAGATACTTATCCTCTTTTCAAAGCTCTCATGTATAAAAGAGAGTTCTCTCTCTTCATGAGGGGGTAGTCATTAGGATGAGAAAGAAATTATTCATTATGGGGTTAGAAGGAGATTAGATCTAGGTTGGTTCATAGTCATTTCTTGGATTAGTTTCATGAATTCATTATTTTTCATTTGATCATTGTGATGTAATTGAGATTGATTTACTGTTAGTGTGAACTCACATGTGTCGTCTTGTTTCTCTTAACATGTTGTTTTTCCTTTGATGCGCGTTTCCATTTCAAGTTAATTTCATTTACACACTTTCATTTCAGTCGTGTGTTTTAGCAATTCAATTCTAAGTCATGTGTTTTAGCTTCCTGCATTAGATTAATGATTCAATTTCAGTTGTAGATTTAACATTAGATTGCGTTAAATTAGCTTCAGTCCTGCATATATTGTGCATGTGCTTCGCAATTTTACGAACTCCTCGGGTTGACAATTAAATGATTGGGTATTTATTTAATGACAATATTTACCACCAACACAAAGCTTTTCCCTTCTTTATGATTATTTCTGGATCAGGTTCAAGTGCAGCCAGAGGTGACTGTGGATTATACCTCGTGTGTTTACTCTTGGGAGCCACAACTGAACTTTGGAGTCACCAGGTGCAATATGCAGTCTTTTGTTTATTGATTTATGTACACCATAAAAATCAATATTGTCTTGTCGTACAGCCAAGGGAAATATCTTCAATCCATTCCCCAACAATGGCGCCAAAAATGTTAGCTCTAGAAGTCACACCTAGACTATTGTAGATGTAAGACTAATATCCATCAGAATGTAAATGATAGTGTTTATAAAAATGTGTCAAATGGATGGAAAACTCAATTAAAGATATCAATCATAGATCTTTCCATGTAATACACACCAACAAACAAGGCCTTGAATGGCTTCAAATAAGGTTTTAAGATATATAAATGATAGATGGAAGACTTAGAAATGAGAGTGTAATATTTATATCATTTTACATTAGGTATTTCTGACATACATATGAAAGAAATCTCATTTGGATAAGAACCTCTTAAATTTAAAGAGAAAACTACTCTAATAAATTTGCATGCAATATCACAATAAATATTTTACTGCAATAAAGTAACAAAAGCCCGATGAATCCTTCAACAGAGACTGATATCAAAGTGATACAGAAAAGAGATGATAAAGAGAATAAGACTTATTTCAACCATTAAAAGTTTCTTGGATCTGGTCCATACATTAGGAAAAAACTCCGCTGCTAAAGATCATACTAAAAATAAGAGTTTTTCTATAACAACATTAAAACCCTTTTCACTCTTGCAATGTCCTTTTTATAGGTAAACTTATCAAAAGACGGCTTTAAAATCCTTCCCTCAACTTCCTCATAGGATTCCATGCCTAAGGGAAGCGTGGAAACATGGTACAACCAGAAAAACAACCAACTGCTATTTTAAAGGAAAATGTTTGCAACGTAGACAACAACCTTCAACAACTTGATGATGTATCCTTAAGTTTGCAACTCCTTAAGGAAGGTGGCCTTCCAAAGTGAAATTTATCCTATGAGTGATGGTACGAGATTCCCTTGACAACTACCAATTTCCTTTCCGTCCAAAATATTCAAAAAATTGAGTTCGCAGCACAACGTTGCAAACTGTCCTGAAACAACCAGTTCACAACGCCAATGAGTCGAGGCGCTGTAAAATTTCTGTAGCAGCCCATTTTACTTTTACAAAAATTCAAAACCTTAAAAATTCGACCAGGAGTCAATATATGCTACAAAATCATTATCCTGATATATCCTTGGATAAAAACACAAAAATTGCTAAGTCTAGCTCAAAACTCATAACCATCATTAAAATGTTGTAAATGCTTGTAATAGAAACTTTTACAAAAATGATGTTGGATTTAGAAGATCATTTGTCTTTATCTTTTTGTTCTGGAACTTATTCTGGTAGCCACCTTGGCCAACATGTCTAATTTTCTCTTTGCCAGTTCTTCTCTGAAATACTGTAACTCTACCTTCAATTTTCTAATTTCATCTTGGTGGGTTCTGTTCTTCCTGTAGACATTATTGAGTTTCCTATGAAGGGGAAAAACCATATTAGCCAGGAACCTTTCCTTATCAATTGTATCCCCATACATATCCAACATCTCCTTTAGCTATATCCTGGAACCCAAATCTTCCTTCTTCAACTTGTCAATTTCATCTCTTGCTTCCTTGAGATGCCTCCTGAGCCTTTTGAAGGTAGGGATGATTTCATGTTAAGGGGTGTTGATTTCAATAACTTCTGTGGGATGCTTAGAAGACTGAAATCTGTCTTTTTGATGGGATGAAGTTTATGTTGTACCATCCTTCATGATGACATGTTGCTTGGTTGTTGATCTAGTAAATGGTATTTTGGGTTTGACTTTGTCTGCAAAAACTGGTGGGGAAAAGACAATCTCTTTACCTTTCAAGATTCTTGGTTTTCTTGAAGGAATATCCATGGGAACAGGATCTGCCATAGGTGAATTTTTTATATTTATAGGTTGTGAAGGACCACTTGTTTCTTTCTCATCAGTAGCCCTGAAATATTTATAACTCCTAGTCACCCTCTTCTTCTTTCTTGAATCTGAATACACAATCCTCTCAACAGGGGTAGTAGTTTGTCTTTTGCACTGTGGTGTAGGAGCAATATCTAACTAAAAATGTGATGTAGTTAGGAAATTTTCCCAGTCGGTGTTAGTTTTCCTTAACTCTTCCATTAATAACATCTTGACAAGACTAGAGTGAAAAACAATGGTATCTACATTCTTTGACTTAGCCTAAACTATGTATGACATCTTACCAATACTCCTGAAAAGATAGAATGGAAGGTTCATGGCTTCTTTTCCAATGAAGTGTAACAATAATCTGATGTGGTATTGGTATACCATATTGAACCTCCTTTAAATGTGAAGTAACTATGGATGACCCTGAGCATCTTGTCAAAACATTACAACATGTGACTTCTGGGTACTCCTTTAGACAAGTTGTCTTCTTGATATCCAGGCTTAAGGAATTATTTTGAGAAGGAAGAGTTTAATGACATGGATTTAAACCATTTATCACCACATTCAAGTATATATGTTTCTACAAAGATAGAATGCTTTGAAACATCAAACTCGAACATCCCCACTTTAGTCTTTTTCCCATTAAAATTAAGTGCAAACACTTTGGCCACTTCAGGGTGTCCTCTCTGCATCTTTTGACAAAAATTAAGACAACCCACCCTCTGAAAAGATTCCCTGAGCAATCATTCAGAGTTAATGAGTTTCATGTCATATGGTTCAATCCTCACAATCCCTCCCCCTTTTGATTCTTATTGTTTTGCTAATTGTCCATAATCACTGCTTGAAAATCACCTCTTGTAAATTCTTATGACAATTGGTATTTGAAAAACAAGGTAAACAAGAAATTTAGGGTTTGATGACAGAGCTTGTTTACTTGTAGTTCACGTTTTCTAAAAAATTATACTCAGTAGTGGTATGAAATGAATAAAAATTCAAAAGGAAAGATAAGAGGGACAACCACTGAGACTTTTAGTAAAAATGAAGACAGGTAAAAACAACTCTGTTAAAATAGAGTTTTAGCAGGACTAGTATCAGTTCACAGTGCCATTATGGTATGAAATTGAGCATGGTTCTATAAAGGATTAACCATATTCATCATGTTTGATAGGGATCTCATACAATTGGTTAAGACTGGGTCTTATACTTATTTCAGAAGACGAGGGTTTTGACAGTCTAAAAACAGAGGATTTAGAGTGCCAGTTCGCAGTGCACAATGGTGATGCAGAGTTAAATCAGACAGTTCGTAGTGCTGAGATATCAGTGGGACAAATGGATTGCTTGAAGAAGAAATGATGAGGTGAGATTAAGATGACAGTTTTTAATAGTGGACAGATTTTTAGAGCGCCATATTAGTGGGTTTGAGAGTTGGCCGCAAATGGACTTTAACAGTTCACACCGCCAATAATTCAAAACAACATTAACTCCTCTGTCAACCTACAAACAACATGCAGATCGTCAAGGAATACATGATACATATGGATTTGATTTTGGTGCTTTGTGAACTTGAGATGGTATTAGAGAAAGGCATACAAACTTGAAAAGTCTCCTTCAACTAGTTCGTAGCGCCAGTCTGCAGCACTAGTTTGCAACGCCAATTTCATAATCCAGTAGCACTCTTCAAGGAAACAATTAGAGTTTTCTTGTGACATAAACTTTGAAAAGAAAATGGATGAAGGCTCTGAAAACCATGAAATTCCCCTTGACACATTTCGAAAATGCAATAATGAAAGATAAGTGCATGAGGTACTTCTTAGTACGCTTTGAACTTTTAGGTGAGTTGGCAGCAAATAAAACTGACCTTTGACTTGACATCTAAACGGTTGGAAAGTGACATAATGGAAACTTGTGTGCAACTTTGAGACAGAACATGTCATGATAATGATGTTTAATACCAAGAGTGTGACCCATAAGGACCCTTATTCTTATCATGATGAATAATTCCATGGCATAAAGGATCTAAACCAAGACTAAAACAATGTTATGATTATAAAAACCAAAACATTGAGCTATGACATGAAATATAACCCAAATACTAAGACTTAAAAACCCTATGACTCAAAAAAGACAAACCAAGGTTTTTTTACCCCCTACACATCCTATGTGCTAACAGGACCTTTTAAAAAATAACTCTTTTCTTTTGTAATATATAGCCTATGCTACCACTACCAAACAAAAATGCATATCTAAATGCAATATTTTTTTATTTTTTGAATGATTAGGAAAGAAAATTACAAGTAAATGATTTTTTTCATTTTTCAAAGCATAAACAAGGTAAAGAGAAAATAAACCCAAGACTAACACAAACCCTAAACCATTGCTTGAACACAGGGATTCACTGGAATCCACAGGAGGATCTAACGCTTATAAGTTCACCCTAAACCTTCAAAGAAAACAAAAGAAAATAAAGAAACAATAGAGGTTCTTTACAAAGTGCAAGATAAACTAAATCTTTAACCCAACCAAACACAATTAACAGAGACCCTGAAGAGTTCAAGAAGGCCTGAGAAGCACAAAGCTTCTTGTCAGGAAAGAAAAAGTCTTTTTTTTTTAATAAAAAAAACCTTCCAAAACACAGAGACGCATGTTGTGCACAAGAAACCTGCATATGTATGCGGGTTGTATATTATGCAGACCACGTATGTATGCGGGATATACAAAGGATAGGGCACATACACTTCTATAGACTTTCAAAAAGAAATTTTTTTTGGATAGCCAATTGGGCAGGGAAGGCTGGTAGGCACCTAGAAGGTGACCAGAGACCCTAATCAACTCAGTAAACTTGGAAAACTAAAAAATAAACTGAAAAAACTAAATCAAACCAAAATATCCCACTAAGACCCTAGAGATACTCCCCAACGGAGTCATCAATTCTTCTATGGGGAAAATCCCCCTATACTGGGTCTAAGGTAAAGGTAGAGCACTAACTCCCTTAAAGTCCTGTGATACCCTTAAGCTACCCAAAAACCAACTAAAATAAGTGATGAGAAAGAAAGGAAATAGGGCTAATGAGTGCACCTTTAGTCCTTACGGTTGGTGTTGACCTCTTTCGCTTGTTTCCACCTCCTAGATCACGAGTCTCCTCCCAAATATGACCCGGGAAAGGTTAGGAATACAATGCAACAACATATGCAATATCTACTGATCACTTTAAAATTTTATAGATAGATATAAATTCCCAAATTGACAAAAGCATGTAAACATAGGGTTTTGGGACAAGAATGAACTCTTTTATTCAATTTCAAGACAAAAAGGATTACAACCTTTGCTAGCAACCGCTCCATGAACCAAGTTCGAGCTCCTTTTTCATGGATCCAAGTGAATCAATCCCATATTAGATTCTCGTAACCAACATATCACTAAGGGAAGGGGGAAGGGTTGCATAAGGAGAAAGGTTGGAGGGGAAGGATCAGGCTAAAACTCAGAATATGATGCAAATCTTGGGCTAAGAAGGGGAAGGTATTTTGGCAAAGTTTTCTTATTCTCTTGCTTATGTATATAAATGACTCCCCAAGACCTGTTTTTATATGAGAAAAACATGGTTATTCAGTTTGGGGACAAGATACAATGGGTAAAATGGTTAGGAAACCCTCCATAGCCCGAAACTCTGCCGAATTCCATGCAATTTTATATTTTTTTCAACTTTTGGAGGTAAACGCAGGCTAAATAACATGCAACACGCATATGTACATGGGCTAACTAGCATGCAACATGCATGTGTATGCGGGATATTAGTGCATCAGGGCACGTACACTATCCAAAAAATGGTTTTTTAAAAGGAAGCCTCAACAATATTTTGTGAAAGTATGTAAATGGAAGGGCCAATGTCTTGTATGCACAAATAAGGCATTTTAGACTATAACGACTGAGAAATTGTTTTCCTCGCAATTTAGGACTAGTTATATTTTTTTTATTACTTATCAACAACTAGACCAATCATTCCTAGCGAGCTATTTAGTGTTTCCTTACCAAGATAGTAGTTCTACAAAGAATGTGTTGTGACATGGTGTAGTTGGGTGTATATACTCAAATTAATATGCACGATGTATTTTGTAATATCACTTATGATACCATAACTCTCATAATTATGTCCATTACGTAGAGCTAATGATTTCCCTAGTCCTTCATATTCTGGTTGCCTGTCAAAAGAGTCATAGAGATCAATGTAGGTAGATTCTGGTAGCATTGGCAGGGTATTTGGCCTAATATTTATACATGTTTATCTCTCTTACTTAACCTAACAAATATTCAAGACCCACTACACTAAAACACATATTTCTTCCCCCAGTGAAAGGACAGAGTGGTCCATTGCAGTAGTAGCAACTCTCTCATTCCTAGAGGATAGACTCCCATTCCTAACAGATAGACTAGTTTATTTCTATGCTACTTTTGACAATACCCTCTTTCTTATTTTCTCTCAGATATTAGGTTTCTGGTTATCTTATCCTTCTATCTTTGTTGGCATGCATATTAATCCATATAGAATCTTATATCCTGTATGGTATATTTTTTTTCTAACTGGGCTATTTGAAATTAAATGACTATAGGTTTTACATTGTTGTGTTAATAGAAAACATGCTCTTGTATTTGAGAGAGAGATAAGTTAAAATATCATGTGTACCATTTTCTCTTCCCCAAATTCCAAGTGCAATGATGTTACTAATAAAATAAATAAATAGAGAGGAAGCCACTTCCATGGCTAAGAAACTAAGAAATAAAAAAAATTGAACTTGATTTACCTATCCTATACATATGTAAGGTAGTTGTAGACTTAATTTTATGTAGGTTATGGATACAATTATTTAAAATTAGGTTATTTTATTATTGTTATACCCAAATTATAGGGATAACTAAGGAGATGATGTTTCGAGGCTGACATGTTGCATACATGAAGTACCAAGAGACAACTTGACCAACAATGCCCACTTGCACAAATAGAGACCCGTCTCACCACCATAGCTCCAGGTTCATCACGATGGTATCCACCACATCATTTGGCCTTCATAATACATTGGGTCTTTCTCCATGAGTTACAAGTCAGATATTATGGCGAGTGTCATTTCAATATTTGAGGCATTTGAGTTTGTTGCATCTATTAGTGCTTTTGATTATGTAATGTTTGCTTGGACATTATGCTCTTTGCCCTGTTTCACTTTGGTGGTTGACATTGCGCCCTAGTAAGTGGGTCACCCTTAGGGATAGGTTTTATACTGGGAGGTCCTCTTGGTGATTCATCATGCCATTCCCAACCATACTTGTCACTTTCCACACTTAATCCCCTCATCTCCTTATATTTTGGGATTTTCTGGTGTACTGACCCAATAAGAGGTTATTTCTCATTTCATGGGAAGAAGGGGTTGAAGGCTGAGAGTCTTGTAGCTGGAAAAAGATAAAGGCCAAACCATTAACCTTCTATATTCTCACCTAGGGATATCTAGGATAATGAAACTTCTCTCATAAAAAAGTGATGGGACCTATGAAAGAATAACTAATAACAAATTCCAACTAGAGAAGGGCATGTGTGGACATTGTTTTTATTGCTTAGGTAGAAGCCCAACACATGTTTCCAACTTGGGGAATCATGATGTGACCAGGGTAGAATCAAGGTGGGCACAATTTTTATTTCTTAGGTAGAATCCACACCTTGGATTCAACCTAGAAACATCCTAAAATTATGAAAGGCAATAAATGGGCTTGGAAAAAGGTTGCATTGAAAACGAAGGTGCAACACACCCTATACAAAGGAACCCATAAGTGATACACTAAAACCCATTTTATTTCATTAACCCCATGCCCAAAAGTATTCCCCTTATCCATGACACCTCATATACATGACTTAGAAGGAGGCCCCCTCGAGAAACACCCCTAAACTTGAGGTACAATCCACCCAACATGTCATTTTTTCAACCCCCCCATACCTAAACTTGGAAAATTGTATAGGATCTTTGAGCATTGGTTTATTTTTATGAGGTATTTTGGTTGTACATGCTTAGATGAATATTTTATTGATTGTATTTACTCATCATGATTCTTTGACTTGATATCCTTGGAGGGTGTATCCATTTTTTTTTGCAGGACCCAACCGCTGCACAGTTTTGGAGGAACAAGCCTAGCTTGGCCTTCCATGGGGTTTGAATCCCATAGGTTGGATTCCAAGGGACCACATGTAGGATCATAGATAAATTCATTTGGAGGCCTAGAGGACACCTTGTAGGATCTTACCCAACCCCTACATGCCAAAAAATCTTCTTGAAAGAGGAAAAATGTCACCTTCTTGGAGCTTGACATCACACATGGACTAGGTTGTGGTGGTGATGTGACACTTGACACTTTGATGAGGATTGACACCTTGCTTTAGTGGAGAGAGGTCTTAGCACCTTGGAAGATGGATTTTGGAAGCCCAAATTCCCTTCTCCAATCCCAACGACTTGACTTAGAGTGCCAAAAGTTACCCAAAAGGAGGGTGACGTCATGTTCTAGGGTTTTATTTCATGTGAAAAAGTATGAATTAAATAATATTATTTTTTAAAGGGAAAAGATTAGGGTTTTTGACCCCTTATCTTGTGTTTTACCCTAAAATATGTGGAAAAACTATTTTTAGAACACTTTGTATAAATAGATATCATTTGCATCTCATTTTCATGATAACTCTCCCTCTTGTGAGAGGATACTTGGCTGAAATTTGCACCCTAGTTGGGTATTTATCCTTATCTTTGTTGGTTGCATTCTCTTGCTATGGCTTGTCTTTGCTATTGGCGCATATCCTCCCCTTCAATTCTTTTATTTAAGCATGAAGGATATTTTAGTTTTATTATGTTTTTAAAATTATATTAGTATAATGATTGTTCATGGGTGGGATTTTTTATTATTATGTTTTTTGTAATTATATTAGTATAATAATTGTTCATGGATGGGTTGATATATATATATAATTTTCAATATATGTCTAATAGTTTTATAAATTTTTGTAAAAAAAATATTAAAATAAATGTGATACTTTTAAAATTTATTTATTTATAACTTTTTATAATATTAATATATTTTTTATCTGGATTGAAGGGATTGACACCTGTACTAAACTTTGGCATGTTATTAAATGAATGAGAAAACACCATCAAATGACACATGTTTAACAAACTACATGTGGGAGTCTTCATTAATTTTATTGAGTATAAGTTTTAGTGGAAACCATGACAACACAGTGTTTGAGGGATCCAATGACTTCTTCCTATAAATTTTCAATAACTAGTAAGTCTGTTTCTAATTTATTCATGTAGTAACCGTTTAAAAATCACCCTTTTTTTGGGTACACTATGGATTTGAGACAACTAGAAAGTTTAATAAGAAAGATTGATTTGATCCAGCTAAAATAGTCTGTTGGATTCCCAATTGGCAGTACCTTCTAACTCATCCACTGACTCAAAGAGATTTTGTATTTTCAAATAGTTGTGCAATTGGTAGGGGCCTATGATGGTCATATCCCCAAGAAATTCCTCTGCATCAACATATAACTATTGTTTACATGCAGCTGTATATCATAAGGCACTGAATATATTTATTGAAATGTTTACAACGGAGGGCAATGATATCATAATCAAGGGTTAGAGGAGGATGTCTTCAAAACTCAGGTACACAGTACTGATCAAAGGTTGACTCCTTGATAGCTGGAGTTAATGATGAAGGAGATGAAGGGCGAGGAGATAATGAACATGGCTGAGCCTTCTCCCTGTCGCTTACCTTTTCCTATGAGTGGGAAAATTCCCACTTTCAAGATCCCCTGTAGAGTGAAAAAGGAGTTGCAACCATTCTAAACTACTATTGTTGGATCGAACTTCCTGTATATCAATTCTCCAGATTGATTCTCCAATTGTCAGATTGTCTTTTTGTTCTCAGATTGAATAGTGAAGATTATTTTTGCACAATTGTTGTTTATGTTGTACATGGAATTAGGATATGCTATTTCTTTTTTCCGTATCTAACCATCCCTATCATATTAATAAGTAGGTGTTGTTCCATGAAACTATAACAAGCGTTTGGAGAATTATGATATTCTTCAAATACATGTTTACCATTTTATTTTAGAGAAACTAATTACTAGAAAAAATTTGGGTTAATAAACTCGTATCGTATGATATTTCTTCCCTAGAAATTTCAGTTGGCACGCTTTATTTTTACAGTTGTTTGTAGAATTACAATATTCTTTAAATAACTATTTACCTTTTTATTTGAGAGAAACTAATTACTAGAAAAACCTTGGGTTTATCACCTCTTACTGTATGATATTTGTTCCTTGTAAATTTTAGTTTGCATGCTTTTATTTTTATATAAAAAAGATTGAATTTTAATATTAATCACTTTACTATATCTAACCACACAATTGGTTTGAAATTTGGGTTGTATAATCCATTGATCCTCACTCTTTAGTATTAAATAATATATTAGGGTTAAATATTGGGTTCAAGCATGTCTTTATAATCTATTCTATTATCCTTCCCTTCTACCTATTATTTAGAGGCCAAAGATTGACAGAGGACTCTACCTCTTGCCCAAGTCTTGCTCTTGAATTTGCATTTGGCCTTTGCTAACAAATAATCTCAACATATTCTTCTTATTGGGTGGTTTTGTCAATGAAGAAGGGATCAGGAAATTCCAGTATTGTGGTACTATATTTTCATTCAACATGAGGCACATGCCATTATGTTCTTATAGGTATTTATTTGTATATTTATAGTGTTATTTAACACAATTCCTTACACATTAGCCACAAAAATTCCCATGAAAATAGACAAAAATATTCCATGAAATCTTGAGGACAAGGTTCAACAAAAGAACATAGAAGAAGGTATGTATATATGTCAATGGTTTCGTATATATTCAACTAGTGATTTGGTTTTAGATAGTTTACTTGGCTTTGAGACCAACACAATATCTTCTTCCTATAGCCAAGGACAATGCCATGAATACCACTAGAAAAATGACAAATCCATACATGATAGCTTCTGTCAATGCCATACTGTTGAAATGTACACTTGACAGTGAGAGAGGGGGGTGAATCAACGTCACAAAACGTTGGACAAATTTCCACTTTTCATAAATTAATTGAACAACATTTATTTCAATTTCTCAACCAATAAATTAAAGAATAAATAATTTATTTATTTATTTAACTTTAATGAATACATAAGATCAATATTCATATTCAAACAATTATGACAGACCCAACTCTCTATTACAATACCCAACTTGTAGTTCTCAGATCCAACTGAGAAATGAGGAATCCAACCCTCATAACAAGTCCCAACTATCAGACAATTGGATTAGGTTGATGGAAAATTGGTATGTATTGTTGGTTTTAATTGATTTAAACCATTGGAGAGTGATGTTTTATATTGATTTCAACCCTTATTGATTTATGTCAACCCTTGGAGAAAGTCTAGTGGTGAATTCTTGTAGCACACAGGTTTAGGTAATGGACCCAAGGTTGTTTCATGTATAATGGTATGAGGTTTAATATATTTTAAGGTAATACTATTCTATATGCATATTACATGTCATTCCATTTCCGGTGGTATGTGGCACGTCACATAACTCCTCACGGTTAGAGAGTTATGGCCATGAGAAGTTGGAGAACCCAGGTTTGGGTAATAGACCCAAGTTTGTTTGATGGATAATGGTATGATTTTTGATATATTTGTAGGAAATACTATTCTATATGGATAGTACATGTCATTCCATTTCCAGTGGTATGTGGAACGTCACATAACTCCTTACAATTAGAGAGTTATGGCCATGTGAAGTTGGAGAACCCTCATGGGTCATCTAGAAGCCCCAAAAGGTAAAATTAGTCAAAGTGGTTTAAGAGATTTTAGAAGGTAAATAATAAAGTGAAGTGATGAGTGTAATATAAGTCAAATTCAATACAAAATAAATTATTTAAATAATAAAGTTAATGGAGAAATTAGAAGTGGGTTAACCCTAAAATAAGGAAAGTGGGTTAAAAGGTAACCCCTTGAGGAAGCTACAAGAAAGTATAAATAAGAGGCAAGGCTCTCTCATTTTAATCACACTTGATAATATTGAATATCTACAGGTGAATGAGGTAACCAAAGGATATCTAAGCTGAATTTCAGAGGGAAGGTGAAGTAAAGAAGGCCAAAATTCAAGGGAGGATAAATTCTTTTAATGATTCTTTCTAAAGTATGTTATTTACAAGTCATCTCACCATTTTCGCAATAACGTTTTTTTATAGAATTATTCAGATTGTGAAATTGGGAGGTCATTGAGTGAACATATCCAAGTAGTTGTGATAAAAAATTCATCTTGTTGTTCATTAGAATTTTGGAGTTACACGTCGTGGAAAATAGGGTTTGTGGCTAGTCCTGAAACTAGTCTAAAACAGGTGTTTTGGGTAAAAATGTCATAACTTATTCATAAAAGATCCAAATTTAGTAAGACAAAATGTATTGGTTAGAGTACATTCTATAGTATTCGGTGTACAATTTTCAGATCCATACAACAAACATTCTATGAGGGGCACACTCTACAAGTTCTCTCTCTAGAATAAGCCATAATTCAAAAAGGTATGTCATTTTTGCTATAACTCCTTTTCTGAGAGGTTCCAAGTAGTGAAGTCTGGAGGAATTGCATAAAATAAATTGAAGAACATTGTGTACCATTTACATATTCTTATTCATTACAAGTACATAGTTATGATTATTTCAAGTTAGGATTGTTGACTAATCCAAAATTAGTCATGTGAGACTAAACTAAAGTTTGATGAAAATGCTAGTCTCTTGTTGTTAAATTTAAGGAAGGTTTTCAGGTATGTGATCATATACATCAGGTATATTACAGAGTTACAAATCATATTTGTATGATGAAATTGATGAGGGATTTTGGTTGAGGTATATTATAGATAGAGGTTGTATAACAGTGAGGTTGTGGCACATCGTTTGATGTAATGATTTATGGTATTTGGTAATGGATAGTGTGATGTATTGCTAGAGAAATTTTGATGGTTATATTGGTATATGTATTTGGTATATGGTTTAGGTACATGTTGGATACATGGTTGAGATAATTAGTTGATGAGTTGGCACATACATGAGGTGTATAGTTGATGATGGTGGTACATCTTGATGAGTCATAGTTTATGTGTATTTGATGCATGATTGGTATATATTTGGTGCATGGTTGATGCACTCGTTGATGGTACATGTTGAGGTACATGTTGGTGCATGGTTGAAGAACTTGTTTATGGTACATGATGATTATAGGTTCAGGTACAGGTTGGTGCATGGTTGATGCACTTGTTTATGGTACAAGCTGATTACAGGTTGATTGGTACAGGTTGGTGCATGGTTGATGCACTTGTTTATGGTACAGGTTTACAACAATATATCTCACAGTGATAATGTGATAGTGGTTCCATCATTCTACTTATATTTCATGGCGGTTGGATGGGGCAAGGACAGGTGGTTGTAGCCACCTTTCGGTTGTAGCTGAAGAACATAGGGGGTTGTAGCCGCCTTCTAGTTGTATCCATAGAATTGGAGAGTTGGATCTTCCCTCAGGTTGTAGCCTTATAAACTAGGGGGTTGGAGCCTCCTTCCAGTTGCATCCAGAAAACAAATGAAGTTGGTGCTTCCAATGAATGTAATTCTTAATAAGAAAAATCATTCCATGGTTTTCTCCCACTTTGGGTTTCCATGTAAAAACACTGGTGTACTATGTATGTGTATGATTGCTCATTTGTTCATTTTTTATTTACTCTGCAACTATTCTATGATAATTCTACATTGATATAACACTTGCATTTTATGGTTAAAAAGGATTATTGCTCTATTATTGATTCACACCCCCTCTCAGTGATCCAACACTTGGTATCAGAGTGGGTTACTTCATGAAATAGTTTAACCATTGGAAGGATATCGTGGATTATTCTGAGAATGGAGTACCATTGTTTAATGGTCATAATGGTTTAATGTATGAGTTATGGAGTGGAAGGATGAAAATATTTTTACAGGCACAATGGTATTATATTTGTCTATCATTCGTTACAGGATATGATACTTCAAAAAGGGAAAATACTACAACCAAGAAGGAATTGAAAAAGAATAACAAAATAACAATGGATTTCATCTGGGAAGGATTACCTAATCTGATAAGAGAAAATGTTGGTAAATTTTCATCAGCCAAAGAACTTTGGGATAAGTTATATGAAATATATTCTTCACCCATCGTAGATTCAGAAAATGCCAAAGAAGATGCATGTACAGATCAAGAAGAAATATGTTCATCATGTCAAACAGATTCAGAAGATGAAGAGTACATAATCAACAAAGGTATGTTGTTTTGATTTAATTGTGAAAAATGAGGACATCTTGAAATAGAATGCCATGAAGGAAATGAGACAAAAAAGACAATTGAAAAGGAAGACAACTATGAAGAAGAATTGATTAGTGCTTTAAATGAACTAAGAAAAGAAAGAGAAGAAAACAAGTCACTCAAGAAAGAGTTGATGAAACAAAAGGAAATTGTTCACATTTTTTAAGAATCCCAACATTTCATCTAGAAATTAAGAACTCAGCTTGAATAAGCTAGAAAGATCGAAGAAAATATTGAATATCAAAAGAAGTATTTGGAAACCAACATAGCAGCACAAAAGGAAGAAGTAGAAATGAGAGAGAAGATATTGAAAGATCATCTTAAGGAAATAACTAACGATCTAAACCATCTTGAGGCAGAGTTTGGTCAAGAAGAGAAAGGACTTGAAGAAGAAATAATCACATTAAAAATCCATCTTGAAGAAGTGAAAAGAACAGAAGAATTCATGCAGTCTCAAATAATAAATAAATAAGAAGAGGTTGAGAAGATTGAAGAAGAATTTGTCACATTGAGAAGTAAAATCATCAAGCTCAACAAGAACGTTGAAGAGACAGAAACATCTGCATCATTCATAGAGAATGAAGAGAAACACTCTAGGTTGCTAGAAAAGAAGAATGAAGAAAATAGAAAGAGTTATGCAGAAGTACTCAAAGGAAGGAATCATGGTCAACCAGAATCTAAAAAAACTATTGAAGATACATCTTCAAGAAGACCATCCATGTTCAAGCCACAAAGAATTTTCAATCATGATCATGATTAGTCAAGGTAGAAATTCAAAAGGACTACTCCACAAAGAATATCATTCACTCCTAGGTATGAAAATTTATTTTATGGTCATTGGTTTTATTGTACTAATTTTCGACATAAGGTTGCAGATTGCAGGGATTATAAAATAAATGTTCAAGAAATAAGTGCCTATGTGGCCCCTTGTAACATTGAATGTTACAATTGTCATAACTACGGACACATATCTAGTGATTGTAGAAGCATGATCGATGCTTCCATGAAACAAAACATTGATATCATATATAAGAAAGTATGGATAAGAAAACAGGAAGAACAAGTGAACAAATAAAAAGTACCAGAGATTGCAAGATTGGAAATAAAGCGAGATGAAGAAAATTCTACAAAGAAAAATAAAAATGTCAGATACAGAAAGGTTTGGAAAATAAGTGACAAAAAAGAAGGATGGGTAAATAAGGAACATGTTCAAGAGATTGTACTTTCATACATTGTAGTGAAAGATGGTTCCACAGATAGAAAGAAAAAAGTCAAAGCTCAAAGAGATGATTAATCTACCAATGAAGATGATGATGAATCTACAAATGAAGATGATGATGAATACACATCAGAGAAGGAATTGTTCTAAGCCATCCAACTTAGAGAACCCTAGGTAATATGAATATTAGACAGGGGGAGTCTATGTGATAGCTATGACAGACCAGAGAACCATCCTTCGAGAAGCTTTCATAGTTTGAGAAGACATATCCAGAGAAGCCAATTAGAAGGAGTACAATTTGATGGATTAATCAAGACTTCATGATAGTATAGTGATAAATGGGTCAACATTATGGACAGTTGCGCAAGTAGAGTATTGGAAAGTATGGAAGAGATCATGGATTCATAGATTGGTTCAAAGAGTGGTTCAGAGACAAAGGAACATTATCATAATGGATGATAATTACACAGGAAATGGCTCAAACAATGCTAATGGATTCCAAATTGACAGATATTTTTTGGACACATGCAGTGCATACAAGAGTTCACATTCAAAATAGAGTAATGCTTAGAAACAACAATAACAAAACACCCTACAAACTATGGAAAGGAAGCACAAACAACAAGCTCTACATCAAGGTAACTCAAGGTAGTATTTTATTAATTGAAATTTATGTTGATGGTATTGTTTTTAGAAGTACTAATGACAGGTTAAGATAGAAATTTGCAAAGGATATGCATAATGAATTTGAAATGTCATTACTTCGAGAACTATCCTTCTTTCTGGGTCTTCAGATATGTCAAAGAAACCAAGGAATTTTTATTTCTCAAACTAAGTATATCAAATAAATGATAAATATGTTTGGAATGGAAGATTGCAAACCAGTTACCACTCCTATGCAAACCAGTTGCAAGTTGAGAAAAGATGATGATTCAAAGTCTATAGACCAGAGGAAATACATGTCAATGATTGGTAGCTTATTATATGTGACAACATCCACAACAGATGTAATGCAGGAAGTTGGATAGGTGGAATGATTTCAACCAACACCAAAGGAATCACATGTATTAGCAGTGAAAAGGATTTTCAGATATCTCAAAGGAACAAAAGAGTTTGGATTATGGTATACAAAAGGAAAGGTTCTATAACTTATTGCATACACATATGAAAATTGGGCAGGTTGCATTGATGACTAACGAAGCACCAGTGGAGCAACATTCTACTTGGATGAGTGTTTAGTATCTTGGCTAATGAAGAAACAATCATCAGTATCCTTATATACAACTGAGGAAGAGTATATTGCAACAGAAGCATGTTGTACATAGGTTCTATGGATGAAACAAACTTTGACAGATATACATGTTGAGTATGATGAGCCCATTCCAATCTATTGTGATAATACAAGCGCCATCAATATCTCAAAGAACCCAGTGATGCACTCCAAGATCAAGCACATTCCAATCAAGTATCACTTTCTACAGGAATAGGTTGTAGAGAAGAACATTAGAGTTGAATATGTGGGCACAAAAGAAAAAGTGGCATACACATTTACAAAACAACTTCCATGGGAAGCCTCTGAGTATATTCACCAGAGACTAGGAGTAATTTCTACTCCAAAATGAATGATTTTGAATTCTTATCTTATATGTCTTATATGTACATGAAGAAGCACCACAAATAGGACAATTCAAGTTAGGAGATCAGTTTCAGGAAGAGTTTTGTTAGGGGAGCATCCCCGGATGGAAAGATATGTTTTCCATTGATGAAAAAAGGGGAGAGATTTATGATATGGAAAGGTAAATGCTTAGAGAGAGAGAATAGAGGAGTGTTTCCAAGGGGAGCAATTTTCACAAGGGAAGAATGAGCGATATGACTTCAGAGTGATACCCTTTGTCAAAGGGGGATATATTATTCATATGAAGGGAGAGAGAGTAATTAGAGACTTATAAACACAAATAAAATCAAAGGAATGTAGACAGGGGGAGCAACCCCAAGGAGATTTAAGTCAGGGGGAGCAGCCCCAAAGGGAGATACCCTTTTCCATTGATGTCAAAGAGGGAGAGATAGAAACATTTATGATGATTAAAATCATGAATGTTATCATGACTAAGTGTTGCCATCAATGTTGGTGTTGCCATAAATGCCAAAGGGGGAGATTGTTAGACAATTGGCTTAGGTTGATGGAAAGTTGATATGGATTATTGGTTTTCATTTATGCCAACCATTGGAGAGTGATATTGTATATTTATTTCAACCCTTAGTGATTGATGTCAACCCTTGGAGAAAGTCTAGTAGCAAATTTTGGTAGCACAAAGGTTTGGGTAATGGACCCAAGGTTGTTTCATGTATAATGGTATGAGTTTTAATATATTTGAAGGTAATACTATTCTATATGTATGATACATTTCATTCCATTTCTAGTGGTATGTGGAACGCCACATAAATCCTCACGGTTAGAGAGTTATGGCCATGAGAAGTTGGAGAACCCAGGTTTGGGTAATGGATGCAAGTTTGTTTGATGGATAATGGTATGAGTTTTGATATATTTGTAGGCATGAATATTCTATATGGATAGTAAATTTCATGCCATTTCTAGTGTTATTTGGAATGTCACATAAATCCTCATGGTTAGAGATTTATGGCCATGTGAATTTGGAGAACCCTCATGAGTCATTTAGAAGCCCCAAAAGGTCAAAGTAGTCAAAGTGGTTTAAGAGATTTTGGAAGGTAAATAATAAAGTGAAGTGATGAGTGTAATCTAAGTCAAAGTGAAAACAAAACAAATTATTTAAATAATAAAGTTAATGGAGAAATTAGAAGTGGGTTAACCCTAAAATAAGGAAAGTGGGTTAAGATGGTTAAAAGGTAACCCCTTGAGGAAGCTACATGAAAGTATAAATAAGAGGCAAGGATCTTTCATTTTAATCACACTTGAGCATATTGAATATCTACAGGTGAATGATGTAACCAAATGATATCTAAGCCTAATTTCAGAGGGAAGGTGAAGTAAATAGGGCCGAAATTCAAGGGAGGATAAATTATTTTAATGATACTTTCTAAGGTATGTTATTTACAGGCCATCTCACCATTTTCGCAATAAATGTTTTTATAGAATGATTCAGACCATGAAATTGGGAGTCCATTGAGGAAACATATCCAAGTAGCTGTGATACAAATTTTATCTTGTGGTTCGTTTAATTTTTGGAGTTACATGAAGTGGAAAATAGGGTTTGTGGCTAGTCCTGAAACTAGTCTAAAATAGGTGTTATGGGTAACAATGTCATAACTTATTCATAATAGATCCAAATTCAGTGAGACAAAATGTATTGGTTAGAGTACAGTCTTTAGTATTCTGTGTGTGATTTTAATATCCACACAAAAAATCTTCCGTGTGGGGCACGCTCTACAAGTTCACTCTCTAGAATAAGCCAGAATTCAACAAGGTATGCCATTTTTGCTAGAACTCATTTTCTGAGAGTTTCCAAGTAGTGAAGTCTGGAGGAATTGCATAAAATACAGTGAAGAACATTTTGTACCATTTTCAGATTCTTATTCATTATAGGTACATATTTATGATTATTTCAAGTTAGCATTGTTGACTAATTCAAAATTAGTCATGTGAGACTAAATTAAATTTTGATGAAAATGCTAGTCTCTTGTTGTTAAAGTTAAGGAAGGTTTTCAGGTATGTGATCATATAAACTAGGTCTATTACAGAGTTACAAATCAGATTTGGATGATTAAATTGATGAGGGATTTTGGTTGAGGTATATTATAGATAGAAGTTGTATAACAGTGAGGTTGCGGCACATGGTTTGATGTAATGATTTATGGTATTTGGTTATGGATAGTGTGATGCATTTCTAAAGAATTTTTAACGGTTATGTTGGTATATGTATTTGATATATGGTTGAGGTACATGTTGGGTACTTGGTTGAGACAATTAGTTAATGAGTTGGCACATACATGAGGTGTATAGTTGATGATGGTGGTACATCTTGATGAGTCATAGTTTATGTGTATTTGATGCATGATTGGTACATATTTGGTGCATGGTTGATGTGGTTGTTGATGGTACATGTTGGTGCATGGTTGATTCACTTGTTTATGGTAAAGGCTATTTACAGGTTGAGGTACAGGTTGGTGCATTGTTGATGCACTTGTTTATGGTACAAGTTGATTACGGGTTGATTGGTACAGGTTGGTGCATGGTTGATGCACTTGTTTATGATATAGGTTGATTATAGGTTGATTATACAGGTTTATAGCAGTATATCTCACAGTGATAGTGTGACAGTGGTTCTATCATTCTACTTATATTTCAGGGTGGTTGGACGGGGCAAGGATAGGTGGTTGTAGCCAGAGAACATAAGGGGTTGTAGCCTCCTTCTAGTTGTAGCCATAGAATTGGGGAGTTGGATATTCCCTCAGGTTGTACCCTTAGAAACTAGGGGGTTGGAGTATCCTTCTAGTTACAGCTGGAAAACAAAGGAAGTTGGTTTTTCCAATGAATCTAATTCTTAAAGACATATAAGAAAAAGCATTATGTGGTTTTCTCCCGCTTTGGGTTTTCACGTAAAAACATTGGTGTACTGTGTATGTGTATGATTTATCATTTTTTCATTGTTTATTTACTCTGAAACTATTGGATGATAATGCTACATTGATATAAAACTTGCATTTTGTGGTTAAAAAGGATTATTTATCTATTACTGATTCACCCCCACTCTCAGTAATCCAACAATTGGTATTAGAGTGGGTTACTTCATGAAACAATTTAACCACTGGAATGAGATCATGGATTATTTTGAGAATGGAGTACCACTGTTTAATGGTCATAATGGTTTAAAGTATGAGTTATGGAGTGGAAGGACGAAAGTAGTTTTTCATGCACAAGGATATTATATTTGGCTATCAGTCATTACAGGATATGATAGTTCAAAAAGGGAAAAGATAGCAGCCAAGAAGGAATTGAATAAGAATAACAAAATAGCAATGGATTTCATATGGGAAAGATTACCTAATCCAGTAAGAGAAAAGGTTGGTAAATGTTCATCAGCCAAAGAACTTTGGGATAAGTTACATGAAATATATTCTTCACCCATCGAAGATTCATAAAATGCCAAAGAAGATGCAGGTACAGATCAAGAAGAAATATTTTCACCATACCAAATGGATTTAGAAGATGAAGAGTACATAATCAACATAGGTATGTTGTTTTGCTTCAATTGTGAAAAATGTGGACATCTTGAAATAGAATTCCATGAAGGAAATGAGCCATAAAAGGTAATTGAAAAGGAATAAAATTATGAAGAAGAATTTATTAGTGCTTTAGATGAACTAAGAAAAGAAAGAGAAGAAAAAAAGTCACTCAAGAAAGAGTTGATGAAACAAAAGGAAAGTGTTCACATTTTGAAGTATCCCAACATGTCATTGAGAACTTAAGAACTCATCTTGAAGAAGCCAGAAATATCAAAGAAAATATTGACTGTCAAAAGAAGTATTTTAAAGCCAACATAGCAGCACAAAAGGAAGAAGCAGAAATGAGAGAGACGATATTGACAGATCATCTTAAGGAAATAACTAATGATCTAAACCAGATTGAGGCAGAGTTTGGTCAGGAAGAGAAAGGGCTTGAAGAATAAATAATCACATTAAAAATCAAGATTGAAGAAGCAAAAAGAATAGAAGAAGTCATGAAGTCTAAGATAATAAAGAAAGAAGAAGAGGTTGAGAAGCTTGAAGAAGAATTTTTCACATTGAGAAGTAAAATCGTCAAGCTCAACAAGAACGTTGAAGAGACAAAAACATCCACATCAGTTATACAGAATGAAGAGAAGCACTCTAGGTTGCTAGAAAAGAAGAATGAATAAAATAGAAAGAGTTATGCAGAAGTGATCAAAGGAAGAAATCATAGTCAACAAGAATCTAAGAAAACTATTGAAGATACATCTTCAAGAATACCATCCAGGTATGCAAATTTATTTTATGGTCATTATTTTTATTGTACTAATTTTGGACATAAGGTTGCATATTGCAGGGATTATAAAAGAAATGTTCAAGAAATAAGTTCCTATGTGGCCCCACGTAACATTGAATGTTACAAATTTCATAATTATGGACACATAGCCAGTGATTGTAGAAGCATGATCGATACTTCCATGAAAGAGAACGTTGATATCAGATATACGAAAGTATGAATAAGAAAACAGTAAGAATAGGTGAACAAAGACTAGGTACCAAAGATCGCAAGATTGGCAATAAAACGAGATGAAGAAAATTTTACAGAGAAAAAGAAAGATGTCATATACAGAAAGGCTTGGAAAATAACTAAAAGAAAAGAAGGAAAGGTAAATAAGGAACATGTTCAAGAGATTGTACTTTCAGAAATTGTAGTGAAATATGAATCCACAGATAGAAAGAAAGAAGTCAGAGATCAGAAAGATGATGAATCTACCAACGAAGATGATGATGAATCTACCAATGAAGATGATGATTAATCTACCAATGAAGATGATGATGAATGCACATCAGAGCATCAATTGTTATGAGCCATCCAGATTATAGACTCCCAGGTAATATGAATATTATATAGGGGGATTCTATGTGATAGTTGTGATAGACCAAATAGCCATCCTTCGAGCAACTTGTAGAGTTTGAGAAGACGGATCCAAAGTAGTGAGTTATAAGAAGTACAATTTCATGGATTAATCAATACTTCATGATAGTATAGTGATAAATGGGTCAACATTATGGACAGTTGCGCAAATAGAGTCTTGGAAAGTATGGATGAGAGCATGGATTCATATATTGGTTCAAAGAGTGGTTCAGAGACAAAGGAACATTATCATAATGGATGATAATTACACAAGAAATGGCTCGAACAATGCTAATGGATTCCAAATTGATAGATATTTTTTGGACACATGCATTGCATACAATATTTCACATTCAAAATAGAGTAATTCTCATAAACAACAATGAAAAAACTACCTACGAACTATGGAAAGGAAGCACAGACAAGAACCTCTACATCAAGGTAACTCAAGGTAGTATTTTATTAATTGAAATTTATGTTGATGATATTGTTTTTAGAAGTACTAATGATAGGTTAAGCCAAAAATTTGCAAAGGATATGCATAATGAATTTAAAATGTAATTACTTGGAGAACTATCCTTCTTTCTGGGTCTGTTGATATGTCAAAGCAACCAAGGAATTTTTATTTCTGAAACTAAGTATATCAAATAAATGTTAAAGAAGTTCGGAATGGAAGATTGCAAACCAGTTGCAAGTTTAGCAAAGATGATGATTCAAAGTCTACAGACCAGAGGCAATACAGGTCAATGATTGGTAGCTTACTATATGTGACATCATCCATACCATATGTAATGAAAACAGTTGGACAGGTGGAATGATTTCAAGCAACACCAAAGGAATCACATGTATTAACAGTGAAAATCATTTTCAGATATCTCAACGGAACAAAAGAGTTTGGATTATGGTATCCAAAAGGAAATGATCAATCACTTATTGCCTACATAGATGCAAATTGGGAAGGTTACATTGATGATTGACGAAGCACCAATGGAGAGGAGTTCTACTTGGGTGAGTGTTTAGTATCTTGGCTAAGAAAGAAACAATCATCAATATTTTTATCTACAACTGAGGCAAAGTATATTGCAGCAGAAGCATGTTGTACATAGGTAAATTTATCAGGAAGATTTATGTTAGGGGGAGTAACCCCATATGGAAATATACCTTTGCCATTGATGATAAAATGAGAGAGATTTATTAGATGCAAAGGTAAATGCTTTGAGAGAGAGAATAGAGGAATGTTTCCAAGGGGAGCTATTGTCACAAGGGAAGAATGAGCGATATGAATTCAGAGTGATACCCTTTGTCAAAGGGGGATATATTATTCATATGAAGGGAGAGAGAGTAATTAGAGACTTATAAACACAAAGAAAAATCAAAGGCATGTAGACAGGGGGAACATACCCAAGGAGAGTTTTGTTATAACCCTAAATTGCTCCATACATGCATACTTGGCATTTGGTCCTTTTACTTGCTATTTTTGCAATCCATCACTGAGTTTCTCTTCTTAAAAACACTATTTTTGAAGAAGTACTCACCTTGAACCACTATTTACTGCATACACAGTCATGTTGCACCACTACATCCCACGTTTGTAAACTAGTTGCACCATTACAGCCCGCGTATACTTGCAAAAGTTGCAAAAATTGAAAATTTGCAAGGAATTCGTTGAGATTATGGGATATTGGGTAGTTTCCCAACTGATCCACCACCTATAGCCCATCACCCAACCAAATAAACATCATTTTTTCATATAAAAGGAGGTGTTGGTGTCTCATTCCTAATATAAGCATAAGAACAATGAAACTCTACCCGTTTCATATCCCCTCATTGCCCCAAGTATTTTCAGCCTTATTAAGAGAATTGCATCAGAATTCCCCATTTTTCCCTTTTTCCTCCATCATAAGCCCATTCCATTCCCAAGAAGAAGGTTGAGAGGAGAAAGATATGCAGAGGTGCACTTGGAGCTTGGTGAAGAGGATCCTAGACCAAGTTCGTGGAGAAGTCATCGACCTTGTTGTAAGTGGACATTGTGATATCAAAAAAAGAAATACTTTTCCTGTCCCGAAATATGATGTGTCAAATGTTTTCATTTGATTTATGATTTATTCTAACATCTAACCCTTGATTTATATATGATATGCATGTTTGTAATTTCATGTTTATTTGTTTGTGAATGCAAGTCAACCTTGGGAGGAGGCTTGCATTTAGCAGAGCTATCAAGCACGAGAGGATCGACACCGGACGCAGAATAAAAGGTACAGTTACCTGATCCTTCTTACCTTGTATTTCATGTATGATTCTGGGATACGTTTGGGGTAGTTAGAAACATATGAGACTTTTATATGGTTGTGATCTACCTACATGTTGAATCCTAGTGTAGTCTATAGGGGGGTTTTCCCGCTATAGCAGAGCAGCCCCAAAGGGAGATACCCTTTACCATTGATGTCAAAGGGGAAGAGATAGAAACATTTATGAGGAGTATAAGCATGAATGTTATCATGACTAAGTATTTCCATCAATGTTGATGTTTCCATCAATGCCAAAGGGGGAGATTGTCAGACATTTGGATTAGTTTGATGGAAAATTGGTATGGATTTTTGGTTGTCATTGATGTCAACCATTGGAGAGTGATATTGTAGATTGATTTAAACCCCGATTGATGTCAACCCTTGGAAAAAGTGTGGTAGCGAATTCCGATAGCACAAAGGTTTGGGTAATGGACCTAAGGTTGTTTCATGTATAATGGTATGAGTTTTAATATATTTGAAGGTAATATTATTCTATATGGATATTACATGTCATTCCATTTACAGTGGTATGTGGAAATTCACATAAATCCTCACGGTTAGAGAGTTATGGCCATGAGAAGTTGGAGAACCTAGGTTTGGGTAATGGACCCAAGTTTGTTTGATGGATAATGGTATGTGTTTTGATATATTTCTAGACACAAATATTCTAGATGGATATTACATTTCATGACATTCCCAGTGGTATGTGGAACGTCACATAACTCCTCGCGGTTAGAGAGTTATGGCCATGTGAAGTTGGAGAACCCTCAGGAGTCATCTAGAAGCCCCAAAAGGTCAAAATAGTCAAAGTGGTTTAAGATATTTTAGAAGGTCAATAATAAAGTGAAGTGATGAGTGTAATATAATTCAAATTGAATACAAAATAAATTATTTAAATAATAAAGTTAATGGAGAAATTAGAAGTGGGTTAACCCTAAAATAATGAAAGTGGGTTAAGATGGTTAAAAGGTAACCCCTTGAGGAAGCTACATGAAAGTATAAATAAGAGTCAGGGCTCTCTCATTTTTATCACACTTGAGAATATTGAATATCTATAGGTGACTGAGGTAACCAAAGGATATCAAAGCTGAATTTCAGAGGGAAGGTGATGTAAAGAAGGCCAAAAGTCAAGGGAGGATAAATTCTTTTAATGATGCTTTCTAAAATATGTTATTTACAGGACATCTCACCATTTTCGCAAAACAAAAATTTATAGAATGATTCATACCATGAGATTGGGAGGACATTGAGGAAACATATCCAAGTATCTGTGATACAAATTTCATCTTGTAGGTCATTTCATTTTTGGATTTACATGCCGTGGAAAATAGGGTTTGTGGCTAGTCCTGAAACTAGTCTAAGACAATTGTTTCGGGTAAAAATGTCGTAACCTATTCATAACAGATCCAAATTCAGTAAGACAAAATGTATTGGTTAGGGTACAGTCTGTAGTATTCTTTGTATGATTTTCATATCCATACAACAAATCTTCCATGTAGGGAACGCTCTACAAGTTCAATCTCTAGAATAAGCCAAAATTCAACAAGGTATGTCATTTTTGCTATAACTCCTTTTTTGATAGGTTCTAAGTAGTTAAGTCTGGAGGAATTGCATAAAAGACACCAAAGAACATTGTGTACCATTTTCAGATCCTTATTCATTACACGTACATAGTTATGATTATTTCAAGTTAGGATTGTTGACTAATCCAAAATTAGTCATGTGAGACTAAAGTAAAGTTTGATGAAAATGATAGTCTCTTGTTGTTAAAGTTAAGGAAGTTTTTTAGGTATGTGATCATATACACTAGGTCTATTACAGAGTTACAAATTATATTTGGATGATAAAATTGATGAGGGATTTTGGTTGAGGTATATTACATATAGAGGTTGTATAACAGTGAGGTTGTGGCACATGGTTTGATGTAATGGTTTATGGTATTTGGTTATGGATAGTGCGATGTATTGCTAGAGAAATTTTGATGGTTCTATTGGTATATGTATTTGGTGTATGGTTTAGGTACATGTTGGGTACATGGTTGAGACAATTAGTTGATGAGTCGACACATACATGAGGTGTATAGTTGATGATGGTGATACATATTGATGAGTCATAGTTTATGCGTATTTGATGCATGATTGGTACAT